>BQNB010006331.1:52500-88085 GCA_026074375.1 Tanacetum coccineum
ATCAACATATTATAGTCTACTTAATACTTATGTCACTATAAAGCATATAAAATTTCATTAAAATATATAAAAGAAAATATCTTACCCAACATAAAGGCGATCTTTTGCAACATCCACGTAGAAAATCTATCCCCCAATTCTGATTTAGCTTGTCTTACTCTAACCATCTATCCCCCAATTCTAGTTAGTACATTCAATTTCATCTCCTTGTAGAAGTTATTTTCCGCAAGAAACACTCCAACCTTCAATTCCGCAATGTTGATACAACTTATCTTAATCTAAGTATTATAGCTAAACCACTCCACTAATGGTGAACCGATTCTTCATAAGATCAAATAACAAAACTGGAAATCCATTATTATGAAACATGAGTACAAAATACAATCACATTCAAAAGTGTCACAATTATACCACAAGCCAAAGTCAAAATAAACGCACTCGGAATATCACAAAATAAGCATATAGTTGGCATCTCTATGAGCATTCAAAATTTACCATCTCCTTGATTATTAATAATGTTAATTTAACTATAGCCACTATGAAAGGAAGTCTACATATCACAACTCCCTTTCATAACAATTAGATTTCAGGGGTGCTACTAGTGTATCTAAATTCACTGAATAAAAACTATTAGTACAAAAAGTGTGTAGGGGTAGATATGGGCTTAGGTCACCTGATGGACTGGGCCAGCAAGTGAGATTTGATGTTAATCTTGTACTAATCCAAGTGAGTAAAGAGCGATCTGCACAAATGAGAACAAATCGTTAGCCTTATTGTGGGGCGGACCCCATAATTAAGCTTCGGCGTGAGAGTAAGTATACATGTTTGTCAGAGAAATGTCAGAGTGTGTGTGAGATAATGATTAGACAGAATGTACCTTTTTTAGGGTGTGAAATGACCCCTATTTATAGGCAAGCCCAATATTAGGGTTTCCTAGTATTTCGCTTGACTGTTATCAGCCGGAGTGGGACCCTTGTCGGGCAAGGATCCACGTGTAATTGTGACTTGCGGATACTAATCCCTTTCCGCGGACGCTCGATGATCCGCGGAGGGTTTAATGCGTTTCGGCTTACGATTGTGCCTTGCAGAAGTTGGTTCCCCTCCATCTCCATGGACGCTTATTGGTCCGCGGAGGGTTTGTTTTGTCCGACTTGTGTTGTGCCAATACGGATTTGGGCTTAGCCTTAGTTTGGGCTTTGTTTGTTGGGCTTGGGGCCCATTAACATGATACGGTTCAGGCCTAGGGGCCTGATACACCTATTATACGTCATCAAGTCCCCCCAGTCTAGTATGCTTACTGCATGTAATTTTTTGCGTGCGGTATGTATTGCTAGACTCAGATTCCGTTGCTTCTTTGCTTCCGCGACCGCTAGTACTTCCGATATTTGTTTTTTGTTAGTTGTCGTATAGGCTACGTGGCCTTATTGTGACCTTTTGTATTCTGACTGACATGACTGTTTAGTCAATATGCCTAACTGTCATCAGTGTTTTTACTCGAAATATTGTCCATTTGTTCGAGGGTTGTGGCCACGTGTGATCATCCTAGGTGAGCTTGTATTTACTATACCGAGACTATAAATAGGCGTTTGATTTTTACGGTTTAACTTTCCATCTCTTAAACAAAACCCGCCATTGTTTGAAAAATTCTTCAAGCTTTTTCGACCGTATCTCTTTTGATTTCTTTGAAGAAAAAATATTAGATCCTCAGGTTAGGTTCTGATTCTTCCTTTCTTTCATCATGGCAAGCATTACTGATATAAAGTGCGCACTTAGCCAGAAAAACTTTGATATTTTTTGCTCAAATTTTCATATACCCGAGGAAGTTCATCCGCAACTCCCTAGTCGTAATCAGACGATACATGAGATGCCCGCTGGCAAGATAGGGTTGTATACTAGGTTTTTTGAGTTTGCTAACTTTAGGTTGCCTTTATCTAGTTTTCTTGTTGATATCCTTCGGTATTATCGTATTCACATATCCCAGCTGTCCGTTATTGCGGCTGCTAAGATTTCTCATTTCAAGATCTTGTGTCGTGTTAACGATTTTCCTCCGACAGTAGGCCTGTTCCGCTGTTTTTATCTTCATTTTAAGAAAAGTGGCTGGATGTCCTTTAGTAAACGTCCTGGTACTAATGTTGTCTGTTATACGAAACCTATAGACTTTTTGAAAGGTTGGAATGATCGCTTCTTTTGGGTCGACTCATTTGCTTGTCCTGCCCTTTTTCCATGGCATTCCAATAAAAATGTTCCCAAAGACCCTCTTCCCAAATATTCCGAATTTAATGCAGAGCACTATGCTTCTCTTGTTTCATTTTTGGCTCCCTTTTATAAATATCCGAAACCATTCCTTTGTTTGATAGGGTTGAGCCGCCGCTATACTTTTGATGAGGATTCTTATCCTGTGTTTTTAGAGGATGATAATACTAACCAGGGTGGGTTTCTTTTTTTTATATTATTATTCTTACTTTTCTGTCTTATTGTCGTGTTTTCTGATCGTTTGGCCTTCCTTACTTGTAGAGATGTCTTTGTTTAACTTCATCCGCACTGCTGATCCGTCTAAGGTTAAGATTGTTGAGAGACAGCGCGCTGTGGATGAGCCAACGCTGCTGAGTACTACGGTGGGGCGTATTGTTCCGCTTCTGCCAATTGCACCAGCTCGTACCGAAGGTGAGCTAGAAGATAGTGTGGATAAGTTGTTTAGTGAGGAAAGTGGTGATGGTCGAACGGATCAAGGTGATTCTGTTAGTGAAAGCTGCAGTTGCTAGTATTGGTGAGGCACCCCCTCCTGCTAAGACATTAAGGAAAGTTCAAGGGACTCCTAGTGGGGCTTCAGTTGGGGGTAAATCTATGACTTCATTATAGAGGTTGCTTGCGGGAGCTTTACAGAACCCGATTGGGGTTACGACGTCTACTATTCCTTTCGTTCCTCCGTGTCTGCTACGCCGGAGCGTGAAGGTGGGGGTCATACTGGTTCCGTTGCTGGTCCTGGTCTTCAAACTACGGAGGTTCCTCAAAGGTTTGTGATTTCTTCAGATTCCTCTCATCATTCTGGTACTAATCCTGCGGAAGCTAAAGTTAATTCTTTTACTAGGTCCTCTGCTCATGTTATGACTACTACCACCACCATAACTGCCATGGTTGACGTTGCTTTAACTACCAAGGAGACTACCTGGCCTTCCGTGTTTGCTGCTGACTCTTCTTCAGCCGGTGGTACTGAACATGCCCTTGGTGGCTTTTCCAACCTTATCGGAGATGACTTTGTTGTGGGCGACATTCGTACCGTCGTTGACCCTGATTCTGACCTTCAAAAGGTATACGTTTCGCGATGGAGCGTAACAAATGGGTCGCGCCTTGACAACACTCGTGAGTGTCGCGAGATGGTAGATGAGTTCGCACCCTCGAGGTTTTTTGCTTCTATCCGTGGTATGGAGCATGACCAATTATTTGGTGAGTTTAACATGGGGTTAGCTCGCCAACTGGCTTTGGGTGCGGAGGTGAGGATGCGTGCTGAACATAATATTAAAGAGAAAGGAAACTGAAGTCTGTTGTCAGTGACCGGGCGGAGGCATTGAAGGTGAAAGAGAAGGAAGTGGAGTACCTAAAGGCGCGTTTATTGCTATAAGAGGCGGAGGCCGCGGAGGCCATTCGTCTCCGTGCCGAGGTTTCTAATTTTCAGGCTTCTGAGCAGTCCCGTCAAAGTGAGGTGGAGTCTTTAAAGGAACGTAATGCGGCCTTTGAGAGGGAGAAAAGTACGCTAGGTGTGAAGGTACCCAATCTTGCCGCCACGGTGAAGGTTAGGGAACAAGAAGCTGCGGATTTAGATGCCGTTGTTACGTCCGTTAGGCTACAAAATGACAGGCTTATTGATCAGGTATGCATATTCACTCCTTCTCCTTGATCGCATACAAAGTTCCATTTACACTTATGTAATCATCATCCAAATAATCTTGTACCATATTTCTGTTCCATTTGAGTTCTTCTAGTCCCTTAATGAGTGGACATGCGTCTTTAGGATCTATTGAATCAAAGTACTCTTCAAGATACTTGTTTTGTTTTGCAATCATACTTTCTGTTTTAACATCACACCCTTTTCCTTTTCCAGAATCACTTTCACCATCGTAAACTTTCTTGTCTTCTCCTAACCATGTAAGAGATTCTACACTTGTCATGTCCATACGTGAGCACAAAACCTTGTGTCAGTAACTGATCGAGACTCAACACGTTTAGTGTTACTTCTGGTGTGTACAACACACAAGGAATCACAATTTCATTTTCATTCGTCTCCACCACCGCTTCTCCAATTCCATGAGAAAAAATAATTTTTTCCTCATGTTGTGTTTGTTCCATCCTGAATCTGCTCTTCAACCTTTTAAACAAAGATTTTGTTGGACTCGTATGCTTCTTGTATGCATTACTTACATACCAAATGTTATTCCAATTCGAAAAATCCATTCCTTCGACCATATGGTTGGTTTTTACATGAACATCTTCGGGGTATTTGAATTCTTCTTCATCTTCCACCATAATAGGTTCTCTTGTTTTGTTTTCAATGGTTGGGTTTCTAGGGGTGGCGGTGTTTCCCTTGTTTTGACACTTCCAGAATACATGGCCTCGTTTTCTGCATATATAGCAACGAGCCCTTCTGTCTTTACTTGTGATGGCCTTTCCATCTCCTTTTTCTTGACTGTTGCGCGCACTTTTGAGGCGTTGACCGCTTCAATTTCTTTCACCTTTCGCCTTAACATCTCTTTACTTTCAGGAGATAATCTTTTCCTTTGATTGTTTCACGGCAACGTTCTTTGAGGAGTTTCCCTTTGCAGATATCTCTTTGTGAGACCCATCTGCGTTTGTTTATGAACTGGCTTCCCCCAAGACTTAGAGCCCTCGCTCTGATACCACAGTTGCACATGATCATATTGAAGCCAATTCTTTTGTAATAGGCCTTTGTAGTTTGACATGGTGCGGTTTGATTTTGTATGAAAAGTAACAGGGGTGTTTGGGACAGTAAGGATTTTAACAGAATAACAAGTAGAAACAGAATATTATACTAATCAGAAAGTAATCGTATTGATTGATTGTAATTACAGATACTTACTTGACCTATTTATACATAATGAATTGGTGCCATATGACAGTTATACCGATTCTACAAAAGTAAATGACACAACCTAACTTAACTGTTATAACCCTAACAGCCTAACGACCAAGCCCATTTACTATGTTTCAGTTTTATACCGAAACTTACAGATATTTATACTAAAGTACCCCTATATATTTACTTCTATAACATTAACGCTGCGTTCTCGAGTTTGTTTTTGAGGAGAAAAGAAAGGAAATGCTAAGAAATAAACATAATCTTGTGTTCTCAAGTTTTTATAAAAAGGAAAAGAAAGGGTTTACATAAGAAACAGGGGGGAAATTTTGGACCAAAGTTATCCTCCCATTTTTGGGAGGATTGCTTAGGAAAGGAAAGGATACATTTTATATTTTGGTTAGAAAGACTATATTACCTCCCACCAACTACAAAGGCTAATATACAAGAGGGGCATTGTAGTAAATTGTCATATTTACATTACTTTCCTTCCAACTTAAAAACATGGATCATACACACTTTCCTTGCATTTCCTTTCCATTTTGTCCGACTCGAGAACGCAAACAAGATTGTATGATATCCTTTCTTTTCTTTCTCTGCCCCTCCCATTCTTTTCTTTTTCTACCGTCCTAAACTCGAGAACACAGCGTAAGTCTAACAGATGCTCTGCATGAAAATGTTTGACAACTCCACCTCGTAGAACTCGAACCACCGCTGGAATAGAATCAACATATTATAGTCTACTTAATACTTATGTCACTATAAAGCATATAAAATTTCATTAAAATATATAAAAGAAAATATCTTACCCAACATAAAGGCGATCTTTTGCAACATCCACATAGAAAATCTATCCCCCAATTCTGATTTAACTTGTCTTACTCTAACCATCTATCCCCCAATTCTAGTCAATACATTCAATTTCATCTCCTTGTAGAAGTAATTTTCCGCAAGAAACACTCCAACCTTCAATCCCGCAATGCTGATTCAACTTATCTTAATCTAAGTACTATAGCTAAACCACTCCCTAATGGTGCACCGATTCTTCATAAGATCAAATAACAAAACTGGAAATCCATTATTATGAAACATGAGTACAAAATACAATCACATTCAAAAGTGTCACAATTATACCACAAGCCAAAGTCAAAATAAACGCACTCGGAATATCACAAAATAAGCATATAGTTGGCATCTCTATGAGCATTCAAAATTTACCATCTCCTTGATTATTAATAATGTTAATTTAACTATAGCCACTATGAAAGGAAGTCTACATATCACAACTCCCTTTCATAACAATTAGATTTCACGGGTGCTACTAGTGTATCTAAATTCACTGAATAAAAACCAAATCTCCACTAAAAAAAAGGCCATCTAAGTCGATAGAATATTTCGAACAGAAACAAGTCTCAAGGATCTCATTAATATGACCAATTCACATCACTACTAAAGGATGCATCTTATCAAACAGTTATATATGCATCTTAGTGTGCAACTCAGTTAAAGATCTCAATTTTCAAATAGTAGAAGAATCATATTATGCCAGTTATATATACTTGATACTTGTACCTGAAAAGTAGTCCATTAATTGCACCATACGGGAAACCTGTTGCTCTATAAAGATAAAGAATAATGATGGCATTTAATTACACTATTCAAATGGCATGAAAAGAGGAGTATCATCTTATCATAATCTTCAACAATTAAACACCCATATATATATATAATCATATTTGAAAAAAAAAAAAAAGAACTAAAAAACCCAATCGTTACCGTTAAAACGCTGAATAGTCAAAATTTAAAAATTACAAGCTCGGAAGTTGATTGGTGTATTAAAGGCCCAAGGATGCTTTGTGAACCCTCCTATATTTTGACTGTCTATTAAAGAAATTTGGACCGCCTTCCTTCATGTAACAGAGGGTTATTTCCATATATATACCCAGATCCAAAAAGGTGAATGTTCTAATAAGTTTCGCATTTTACAAGTTACAAAATTATAGCCAAAATTTGAGAAAACTATCTGACATTAGTGTTGTTAAAATTGCAAGCTGATCACATGAAGGCATGAAGCCATTAGATGAAGAATGAAAACCATCAACATTCTTCAATTTGTAATTTCAACCAAACAAGTCTCAAGTTGGGTACACTAGCCACTACCACTCGAGCATTGAATAGCCTGCCAAAAGAGCTTTAGATTGCCAGTCATATCTCACTAAAATCAAGTTCGCCCCGTCGTATAAAACGTCATTTTTTGTACTATATCTTTGCCAATCACATTATTGTTGTTACAATAAAAGGTTCATTAGTACAAATCACCAAATGTACTCACCGACACGGGACAGAGAACGTAATCCTTCCATGCGTACATTACTATTGAAAATAATGACTTAAAAACAGTTATATGAACATAATCACCCCATTTTTTGATACAAAAGACTTAGAACAATCCCACTTAAAACAAAACAAACACAAATATACGATGTATATACTTGGACAGGTTAGAAAATGACTTTGCAGCCCTCAGACTTCCAAAGGTTGTCACTTTCAGTCGTTGAAGAATCCGGAATATGACTTGGCAGTCTATCAACCTAGACTTCAAGCCTGCAAGTTTAAAAAGCTCACACACCTTCCCAAATCTGCATGTGCAACATACATAATATGGTTACATAGGCCTTAAAAAAAATTCATTTGGAGACACAGGATACTAAATCCATATGGTAAAGCTTTTCAACCATCTATTCACAAAATCTTTAATATTTTCTTTGATAATGTACATTTAGGTTAGCTTTAGCTGTTACTTAGGAATGTTTTAAAGTTTGTTCAGAAAATCAAACCTGCAGTGAATTGATCTTCTTGAACCATAGAGATTCACGTCAGAAAATTTGAATATAGTTGCCTTTGCAGAAAGCATGAGAAGTTTCTTCCCGTTTACTTTGCCCAACCAGAACATGTCCTCAGAGTTTGTGTAGTTCTTTAATATATCTTTAAACTTAGTTGGCAACTGTTGCAGTTGATCCACGCTGAACTTTGATTTCAAGACTTGCGGGGCTTCCTCCAACTTTCCAATGTCTTCAAGTTTCACCTGTATAGAGATCATATTATAAGAATTTAACTTATTATGTACTTTTTTCTCCATTCATCCACCAGCTTTATAAAATAGAAATTAAATTGCAAAAACCATCCACGTGGTTTGCCCATATCACAGCGCCCTGATAACATCAGAAGTGCAGGCATAGTTCATGTGGGGAACTTTGGGTTCAAATTTCGTCCTTGAACAAAGTGAAATGACTGACATACCCATATTTAACCTTTTTTTTTATCCAAATGAGGGTATTTCAGTCGTTTCACTTTTGCCCGACACAAAAAGTAAACCGAAAGTTCGCACAAACCAACTGCACCTGCACTTTCGGAGTTCTAGTGATTGCGGCTGTGAGTTGGACAAACCATAAAGACGTTTTTTTCAGTTGACTCTAATATTATAAACAATAACTTAGAACACAACAAAGGAATATATTTAAATTTACCTTCTCAATGGCTCGAAATTCAACGCCTTCAACATAAATCCAACCATCTCCATACTGGTAGGTTGAAAAGCTCTGCAGTAGAAACTCAAACACGACATCCTCTTTCTGGTTCGAGTATCGGTCCAACTCAATCATCATCCACTCCTTATCTCTCCATGTTGCAAAATATGCATGCTGACTTTCCATCCCCTTTCTATACTTAAGGTTAACATATGCCGGTCTCCTTGAAAAGTTTCTTGAATCACAAAATTTGAAGACTAAATAGACTCCATAAACAACATCTGGAGATAAAAATTGAGCATTTGTCTTGATATTGATGTTTAAGTTGGAAATATCTGACATCTCCACTACTGTACCAAACCTGCACATATTTAAAAAAATGTTCATGATGTGTTTATAAGTCGCAGCTTACTCCTATCATGCACTTATACTTTTGAATTTAATATTTGTTATTTTTCTCCATAAACATTAGAAAAAGAAAGATATATACATGTCCAACAACAATGCATATATTCACTTATCACTTGTGTACTAACATGGGTAGAGAGAAAGATAGAATAACCTTGATTCTGGAAGAGATTGCCAGTTCAGTGGACAACTGTTTATGTAAGAAAACGTTGTGGCTGATACCATTTTATTTCTTTCCCCGTTACCATCGAATGACAGCAGCTGTTACATGACATAATAGTGGTGTTTAGCCAAAAAGGGTAAATAAAAATACTCATCATCTAGCTTTTCGGATGACACTTTCCCACACAATATGTCAAATAAAACCGCACCCAATGAGAATATATCGGATTCTTTTGTTAAGAAGCCTGTTTTCGAGTACAGTGGGTCACGATAGCCATTTGTGCCTGTAACATTGTCAATAACATAGTCTACATCCTGATTTGTTGGACATACAAAGGAAAGCCCAAAATCAGCAAGTTTTGCTTTCCAATCATCAAACAATAGAATGTTGCTGCTGTTGATGTCCCTGTGTATCACCAGTTCTGGACTTGAAACAGTTCCATGAAGGAACTTCAACCCCATTACAATATCAATGCATATTTTAAGCCGCATAGCCCACGTAAGACTAGCATTGCTCAAGTACTTATCAAGACTTCCTCTCGATGCAAACTCATAAACACTAATTTTCTCATCTTCTTCATCACAGTAGCCTACAAGACCAATGACATTTTCATGTTTATATTCCATAAGGATTTCCAGCTCTATCATAAATTCAGCATCCCCTTCAGCAGACTTCCTTTCCAACCGTTTTGCAGCAATGATGTTATCTCCATGAGCATGATTAGCATCTCCTTTATATATGTTACCAAAACGTCCATGTCCAATGATATTATCTTGACTGAAGGCTTGTGTGGCCAACTTTATGTCTTCAAGTGACAGTTTAAGGCTGTCCTTGTGGTTCTCCTGTGATACATGGGGCAATCAGTTAATCTGATAAGTAAAAAAACAAACTGAAAATACTTGACATCTAAAATTCCTTTAGATTAAATTTTTTATCTTTAGGTCATAACAAAAACCAAGAAGAGAGATTATATTCTCATGCTTACAACTAGTTAGAGTTTCAATTTCTGCAATGAACCCTTCTTCTCCTTCTTGATTGTTAATGCGCTTTATAGCTACTGTGCTTCGTTTTCCGGGTAAATCGCTTTTATCCACCCCTTCTATCGACGAGGTATTACTGCTATCAAAATGTTCAAGATCTGCTTTGTACACTTTACCGAATCCGCCAGACCCAATGCAATATGTGTCGTCAAAATTCTTGGTAGCCTCTTTTATAAGATCTAGTCCAATCTTCAAGTGTCCAAAATTCTTCTCCTGCAACAGAGTCATGAAAATATGAAAACGTTCAAAAGCAAGAGTTGGTTTGTTTCAAGTTAACTAGTAGGAAAATGATTTCATCCCTAAAATATATTGATGTCAAAATTAAAAATGAAGATTTTGAGAGAGTGAATATGGCATGTTTCAAAATGATAGGGGGACGTCAAATTGGATATTAAGTCAAACAGTTCTCCATTGGTTTACAACGACATGTAGTTAAGGGTTTATTTAATTTTGTTCTCAATCATTCTCAGATGACAAATTAGTTTGTCTTTTAATAAATTATTCCTCCCTCTTGAAGGTTTTTATCTTTATGTTGTTTCTGGTTTCCCTTCTTGTGTGCCTTTTGTAATTTTGTTTGTTGCTTTAACCAAAAAAATAAATAAAATAGAGTAATATTTTATTAGTTGTTGTGTAAAGCGACGAAACTATAACAAAAATGGAAAAGATAAAGTGAGTCATGTGAAATTAGGAGAGAGTAATCATACCCACTAAATTTTTTTTGACATAAAATCCTCAACTTTTTGGATGATCATTCTATGTCCTTAAACCAAACATATTATATCACACTTATACTTGTTCCTTTATCGTAAAATGCTTAATCAGGTATTTCACAAAAAATAATTATGTTATAATGAAATTTTAAATATTTTCTTTTTAGATACATATATTCAATTTGAAAAACACAACACGCCTATTACATCATGACTTTTTTAAGAGTACATTATTGAAAAGATCTTCTTGCATTCAGAATGACCCTGATATTAAAATTTTATATAACAAATTATTTCATATTTTCATATTCACCAGATGCATTACAAAATTTTAGTTTTGTATTAATATTTTTACTTTTTATTTAAAATTATAATCTATGAAATATAAGATACAATGCTACAAAGCATAATAATGTAAAATCAAAATCACATGTGCACAGTCTTTTACGTCATTACTTATCTTTTTGTACCAAAAATTTGTATAATGAGGATATAGTACGTGGTTATACGTTAAACAAGAAAACAACACTTAATAATATAAGTAACTTTTGGTTATTAATTAGGATAATTTGTAAACGGCCTCAAATTAAAGGTTAAGGAAATAAATTTCCTTCAAATGGTTCAACGATGTACGGTGAATTGGATTTTCACGTTTCCACTGGAGCTGCAAAGCTTTCTTAAGTCTGTTGACAACCTGATCTATATGCGGACGTTTTGCCCGTTCTTCTTGTATGCAGTAATATGCAGAAGATTTTGAATGATTCGGGGTCCATATTTTCTCGTAAATGTGGATTGATCATATCACCCATATGAGATTTTTCTAGTTGACTTAATAACCCCTCTCCCAACTCTTCGTCCGGAAAAACTGCACTCCTTCCGCACAAGACTTCGAACAATACAACACCGAACGAATACATATCTGACTTGTGGGTTACACCCCCAGTCTTTTTATATTTTGGGTCCAGATACACATTTTTAACAATATCACGAGTAAGAAGAAGACGGTGCCTCCGAGGTACTGTATTTTTCAATGAAATTTCAAAACCAGATAACTTGGGTTCCCATTTGTCATCTAGTAAAATTTTCGAGCTCCTGATGTTGCAATGTATGACACTAAAATCACGTCCAGCATCATAATGGAGGTAACTTAATGCATTTGCAACGCCTAGACATATCTTTAACCTTTGCATCCATGTAAGGGTCGCGTGACCCAAATATTTGTTGAGACTTCCGTTGGCCTCCTTCTTGTATACAGTAAACATATACTTATCACAATATCCAATAAGAGACACTAGATTCGTATGATCGAGACTAGAAATCATCGACTTCTCCATCCTAAACTTTTTGCTCTCATCTTTTTGATATTTAGGATAGATACCCCGTGCAACAATATCGATCAACTGTCCGGAATGCAACATACGACCTTGATAAACCCTTCCAACTGTTTTTTTTCTGATCACATTCTCAGAAGGGAAGTTGTTGGTTGCAGATTTTATATCTTCAAAGCTGAGTTGTGAGTGAGAAAGGTATTCCAGGGAAGACATTGTATTTTTCCTGGAATTGGACTTAACGCCTGTGGATGTGAAGTGACTTGCTGATCCCTATATGTACCAAAGAAGACAACATTACGAAGTGTGCACATTTTCAGGATGGAAAACTTCAATGAGGTTAATCATTCATTTTTAACATTTATCAAAGAGAAAATATAGTGAGAATCTAAGTACATATATACGATTAAGAGGAGATCTCGTGTATCATTAGGAAAGAATAGCTAGATTTTGCAAAAATAGGTGGCAAAAACCTCAATTCAACCATAACACACAACTGTTACTCAATAAATTATGATTTATTATATTCGGCCCAAGCCCAATATGTGGGCTTAAAGTTCATTAGGGTTTGTGCATCTCCTTTATAGTCTATAAATAGTTTATCAATAAAAGTTATCTCTTACGGGGTTTTCATTGTTCTAACAACAACCATCTCCTTTAAGACAAATATAATAGTTTAGGGGAAGTGATATGTGAACGGAGTGTATTTATTTTTACACAAAATATTGACTCGAAAAGACACGTAGTAGTACCCATTTTTTGTTTTGTTTTATTTTAAACCTCAAAATACCAGATATATTTTTTTAAAGTACCCAATAACAGCCCGTCACTGTTTTTTAAGCAATTCATAAGCAATGATTCATAAACATGAATGAGAATAAAACATTGTTAAAAATATACCTTTGAGCTATTAGACATGATATTATGTTAGTGGGTCGAAACCCACTTGTGAGCTCTGGGTCCATCATGGTTTTACCCTTTTTTATAAATATTGCATAGAATAACATGCAATATTTGTAGATACAGCCATAAGGGTACATAACAAAACCTTAAACTATGATGGACCGCTTGGTCAGACGAACATAATATACTAATCTAATATGAGCATCTTTGTTACCAATCTAATATGAGCATCTTTGTTTACTCCAGCCTGCCTGCGTGTTCTTATTATTTCCAAAAAATATTTGAAGTCGAATATTGAAGGGTGTAGGATCCCGATATCACTTCATAACATATAATCAAACACGAAATCGAATAGAAAAGAAAAAGAGAGTGAGTTGTTTAGAGAGAGAAAGAGGAGAGAGAAATGAGAGAGAAAGTGAAAAGATATTAGATAGAAAAATGAACAACTAAACATATTAACATATGTGTAGTGTCTTTTCAAGTTCGATGATGTTTGCATATATTTTTACAAGTTCAGTGAACCAAAACGTTATGTTTTATAAGGTTTCAATAACACGAATGAACAAAATAAAATTCTGTTACCTTATGTGCATTTTTTTTGGAAAGTTTCGTAATATATTTGTTATTAGCTGTCATTCATCATTAATATTGATCGACATTGACAGTCAATCAATATTAATGACGAATGACAGCTAATATTTGTATATTAACCAAAAATTGCATTACTCTCTTCATCCCACATTAAGTTTTTAGTTTAACTTTTTGAAGTTTTATTTTTCAGTTTTAACTTTAAAATATTTTTGTTTTGTTTTATATAATACTCCATAAAAACTATACAAATGAAAACGCATTTAAAAACTCAGTTTATTCATATATTTTGCATCAACTAGTATAACAAAAAAAAGTATTATATAAAAATAAATAGTTAAGATTAATGTTAAAAAAGAAAAACTTCAAAAATTAAAACGGGACACTTAATTTGGAGGGTGGGGTATAAAGTATATGTCATTTTTTTGCGTTCTTTTTGCAGTTACCTAACAATTTATAGTTTATTTCAAATTCTTTTTCTGTGTACAAATAATTCAGCCCCTCGTTCTTTATAGTTTCTCTTGTTTTGACATTTTCCACTTTTTTTAAATGATTTCAGTGGCTTACAACAAGACTTAAAAAAAAAATTACCTCCTCATGAATGGATGATGTCCCTTGAACTTCGGCCACAACTGATGAGTATTCCTGTAACATCTATGGCAACAAATACAACAATAAGTGAATAATTGTTACTCTTTCTTTTATAGAACAGTTACTAAGATAGAAAGATAAAGAGAATAAATAATAGTCTTACAACATTTTCACGTTCCAATTGGAGTTCCAAAGCTTTCTCAAGTCTTGTGACAATCTCATCTATATTCGGGCGTTGGGATCGTTCTTCATTCAAGCATTCATACGCTGTTTCCGCAAAAATGTTCAAGGATCGGGGATCCATTTGTTTCCATAGATCCGGATCAATAATACCATCGAGTATTTTCTCTATATAATGAAAAATTGCCACTGGAGCCAAATACTTATTATCTTGGTCGTCACTTACTGATTTCCTACCACACAATAGTTCAAATAATATTATTCCAAAGGAGTAGATATCTGATTTGTGGTTCCCAAGGTTGGTCTCTAAACATATTGGATCTGTATACCCCTTTGTAGACCAAACTGAATCAGTATGGAAAGAATGGTGCCTTTCAGATGCCTTAATCTTCATGGAATGTTCAAAACCAGATAACTTGGGTTCCAAATCATCATTTAATAGAACTGTGTAACTGCTGATGTTCTGGTGAAGAACGCTAATTTTGCGTGGCTCATCATAATGAATGTAACTCAATGCATGCGCAACACCGATAGATATCTCCAATCTTTTCACCCATGTCAACAACATTGGGTCACTTAGATAGTTGTCAAGCCTTCCCCTGGAACTGCGCTTGTACATGATGGTCTCAGCTCCAACTTCATTACAAAACCCAACAATAGAAACAACATTCTTATGCTTGAGACTAGATAGCATCGAAATCTCAGTCCAAAACTGTTGTTCTTTTTCATCCCATTCTTTATTAATTAACCTCCGAGCGGTTATATCTATCAACTCACCGGACCACAAGAGCTGTCCCTTGTATCTCTTTCCAAATCCACCTTCTCCGACGACATTTTTTTCATTAAAGTAGTTGGTGGCGGATTCTATATCTTCAAGGGGGATTCTTAGGTGAGCAAGGTGGTTGGGCGTGGAGTGAATCTATCACAAAAACGAAGTTTGGGTTACGAAAGAATGTAAGGGGATATTCAGTTAATATGCAAATTAACAGCAAGTGATGCATCATCATCATGGGATTTTGGAGAAAAATTTAGACATTCTCATTTATATCGCAATTTATTACACCATAAGTTCTAAATGTCATAACAGTATTTATAACCATACTTTAACTAGGTATAAATTAAAGAAATCATCACATATACACATCTTGTATAAATTTACTAGCACAATATCCTAATTTATTAAATTTATTAAACATACCGGATAAAACTACATTCGAATTAGTTTTGAAACAAATTAGTTTAACATACGCTCCTATATCATCAGCCAAATTAACTCTCTCCAAAATCTCATAAAATCACTAAAAAAAACCTAAACAATTTCCAAACGGAATTTTCTCTGCAAAAATATAAGGATTTGAGGCTAACATAACCGATCTAGTTTGGGTTGTGATCGGGCTTTGCGTTATTGTTCGTGTCCAGGAGTTGTGCCTTGGTTGCTCTGGTTCAAGTTCTTAACATAACCGATCTAGTTTCGGTTTCGATTTCAATTCGTTGGAGGGTTATAGTTCTTGACTTGGTTAAATTTTGGGTTACTTTGGTTGTTCGTGTTCGTATCGATTTCGAGACTGGTTTCGGTTTAGGTTCGATCTGTCCTTGTTTGGTTTGAGGTATATCTCAGCTATAATATTACTACAATGATCATTCACTAGATATAAGTATTTTATTGAGTATCTATTGGAATATAAGCTAAGGGGTGTAATATGTCAAGTTGGAAAGTTGTTTTTTGTTATGTTTTGTGCTTGCAGGTAATATGCCAAGCTAAGGAAAGTGTAGGGACTGAAGATGGAAGTTTACGGAAGTTAAAGAGAGTATTTTGAAGAGTTGATGGAAGTCTCAAGTTTTTTGTTAGTTTCAGTTGTAAGTTTGTGAACTCAAAACGTGTTATCATACTGTACTTGTAGTCAGATATTGTGTTAAAAGAATAAAAAGGGAGGTTGGTTGAATTCAATCATTGTGTTCTAGTGTGTTCTTGATATAGTTTTGAGAAGTTTTGATAGTATCTTATGTATATATTAACATGATAGTAGAATCATAATCAATAATGATGAAATGGCCAAGGTTATAAAGAATTAGAACATGGGATTTTAAGTGAAACTAAAAACTATGGTAACATGAAGATGCATGATTTCTGTGAGGACTAACCATGAATTTAGTAAAGAACTATAGTAGCAGTTTATGAATGATCGAATAGATGATTAATTTGGTTTGTGTATTATTTCTAATAAAAACTATAAAATCTTGCATGTAGAACATAGTTGGCCTCTATATATAGTGTATAATATTCCTAGACTTGAATAAGATTCCCCGACTTGAATATTTGGACATAGTAACTAAAGGACTTTCAAAATCTGTTATTTTTATAAACTACCACGTACTGCTTTCTTATATATTGCCTTATCAACACATATTTCTAGCTATTCTGGAATGTCATCTCTCGTATTTGTTCATAAATATAATGTTATAATAAGACTTAAATATCATCTAAACTATGATAGAAATGCAGCCATATTTATTTATGTAATTGAGTCAACAGTTAGATTACTAAATACACAAACTTTATCATTGCTAGTGAGATATGAAAGTTTTTTTTTATAGGGAGTAATACTTATCACGTTTGTAAACAATAAGTAGCTAGACAATTGCTAAATAAAACAGGTTGTTTAATTCTTGTATATAATTTGAAGCAGGAGTAAGTCGATTTGATTTGCCAAATAAACGTTGATTTGTTTAAGGTACATATATATCTATACTTTCTTTTAACGATTCATTGAAATCCTCTATTTATGTTTCTTATCCTATGATTTTATATTCGTTTGCTACTCAATTTGATAACTTCATTTAACCTCTTTGAACTCGTTTGGTATATGCTTCATTTGACATTGCCATGATATGAGTTTATTTAACATTATATTGCCATGCTTCCATATGTTATATGAACCTTTTAATTTGTTCCAATGTCCTAGCTATTAAGTAGCCATAGAGGTACCATGACCACGTCATTGAGACACCAATTGCATGACACTATATGTGGCAACGCCTTCATTTTTTGTATGCTCTATTATGCACTTGAATCATATTTGATTTGATTTGTAGGGGGGTATGGATGCATCCAATACTAATATGAGTTAGATTTAGATATAATTTGGTGGATGGTTGTGTTGTGCCAACACCCTATCGCACATGTGTTTCGATAGGATATATCTGAGTCTGCAGCTCTCATGAACAATTTAATACGATATTTAATTGATTATTTGGTCTATGCAAGTGACATTCGTTTGACATATGTTTCGAGCTCGTGGAGCATTTCTATATGATTCGTTTAACTACCCTTTTGTTAACCCTTAGTGAATTTGATCTATTTGTGAAGAAGGTCATTGTGATCTTATTTTGTTTACTTATGCATATTTAGTCTATATGTTTGTTTATATCTATTTATTTCTTTTCTCCGCGGCAGATAATAAAGGGAGGTTGAGTTATGAGTGAAGAATGCTTACGAACTTTTAGTGGACCAATTTGATGATAGCTTTCCGCATTTCATTTTTAGTTGATTAGACTTAGGATTGTGGATTTATCTCTCGTTTAGACTTTTGATTTGGATTTGTTTTCTGTTGGAAGTCATTATGTTCTAGACTTATTATTTCTTTAGTTTTCTTGGTGAACTTTGTTGAACCATTTGTTAATAAAAATTTCCGCTTACGTTCGTTAATTCCAAAAATGTGAAATTTGACTCGTTTCAAGGTGCGGCTTTTGCTTGTATACATGAATCATGAAATATTTGTAGACTTGTAGTTAAGATTTTGTAATAAATGGATGAGAGAATGAATCATTGACAATCACAGGTGCTAAACAAACCAACAAAAACACATTTTAGAAGTCTGCTAATTATTATGATTTAAATTTTAAATTTTGGTTTAATAACTTAACCTTTTTTAAACATTCTTAACTTGGTTTGACCATTAAGAAAATCACTTAATCTTTCATGTCCATTTAATTAAAACACTTAAAATATTTTAGCAATGATTTGACTTTAACATCGTTTAACCATTTGATTTAACCACTTGATTTTGGATAACCGTCTAATCGGTGCTCAAACAATCCGAGAAACCGGAAAACTGAGCCGAGCCACTCATTCCGAAAAACCGAAAAAGCCGAAAACCGAAGAAACTAAAACCGAAAAACTACGAAATCAGAAAATCCGGTTATCATGGTTCAGATTCGGTTACTAATTTCAATTATTAGGAGTTACTCTAACCCGAACCGTGTATTCTATACATGTAGCTTTCTACTATATATCTTTAAAAAATATACATATATTGACTATATTATTGCATTACTTTTCTAGTTAACGGATTTTTACTTAGTTAATGTGAACATTCACTAATGTCTATGTAATACATTTCATTAAACTCGTAACATAAAACCTTGAATAAATAATGTTAGTTAATTTGTTATGTATGCTGATTTGAATGTTTTTGTTTTAGTGGTTAACTACATTGACATTTTACGTTATAGATTACGATATTTTCATACGGTTCCACTCAATTATATGTTTAGAATAGTTAAACGTGACTCGGACCGTTGTAACCACACATTTTTGGGTACGGGTCTGTGCAGTTGCCCGCCTAATATGATTTGGTTTCGGACACTTAAATAAAATACTTGTACCGTAAAGAATAGTTAAAAATTTCAACCATACCAAACTAAAATGAACATGACCGCCCCGTGCACACCCCTACCGCTTAATACAAATCTTCAACCAACATTGATAATGTTATCAATAATCTTATTACGTATAACATTAAATGACCTATTAACTTAACAACCCGGCACAACCTATGATACGCTAGACTTGTGGTTTTTTGTGCTCAAGATATCAATTCTTTTTTGTGTTTAGATTAAGGTCATTGATACATTCTCTAAATTTGAATTTTTTTCCACTTATCGATGTTGAATGTCAAATATATATATATAAAATAAATTCAACAGTGCTCAATTCCGTCTTTCACGAGATATGAAAGAGGCGAGATGTAAAAAATCTTACCCCTACCCGAAGGTAAAGAATTAAGATGTTGTTTCTAAAAGACCACCTCCCTGTACCCACTTAGAAAAAAAAGGTCATAATCTTCAAAACAAATGCACCAGTCCTTTGATTCAAATGTAAGAAAAATCGTTAGACCATCTGAGTTGTGAATATGTAATCTGAAGTAGTGACGAATGAGACTATTTGCAAGCCTATGGAAAATCATCTCTTGAGGAACAACATTGAGTGAAACAGATACCCCATTAAACAATTGAGTGATTATCCTTGTGAGGGTCTTTAATTATAAGTTGTTTTATCCTTAAATAGACTATCGTTCCCTAGTGTGCTTGTTATGTGCTTTGAAAATTTATATGCTTAAAATGATTTTTGTTAAATTATATTGTTTTTAAATTCTTCCTCGGGACAAGTAAGCGGTAAGCTAGGGAGGTTTGATAGGTGTCTTTTATATAAACATACTTTAAAGAAGTTTTATGTGTTTAGCAGGTTGGAGCAAATATGAACTAAAACGATCAAGAATTATATCAAGATAAGCTTAAGAGAAACCTCAATGTTTATAAGATATGATCTTTGAAGCTTTGAGGATGGGAACATGATGATACGATATCAAATGGACCAAAGAAGTGCACAAGTATGAAGTAGAAAGAAACCAAACAAGGGAATCAACGTTTTTGTGATGGATGTGAAGCAGTTGTAGTAAATTGGCAATAACTTTTTCATACAAACTCTTTTTTAGCTGATTCAAAAGGCCATGGAAAGAGAAAATAGAGATATACAACTTTTGTTCTTTGTCTAAGAACTGAATCGCAACTGAGACGCGCTTAGGAAGTGTTGAAGTTTGCATCAGAATGTTGTTGGAAAAGTTCAAGTGAAAACAACTTGGGAAATATTCACATCAATGCACGGAGTTTATAACATCTATGTTTTACTTAGATGCCAAAAACTATTATTGCTCCCTTTTCCCACCAAATATCACGACACCAAAGGAGGATTGACATCTAGGTACTGCCTAGATGCCTACTAAAAAAAACCCACAAGCCATTAAAAAAATCCACAACCTCAAAAAAAAAAAACCCACAACCCATTGTTATATTCCCATGCAATTTTCCTTAACCCTACTTTTACCATTTTTATATAAATCAACCCACCATTCATTCTCCACTCCACCAAAAAACCCTAACCACCATTAAACCCTTAATCGTATCTTCATCAACCATTAGTCACTCCAAGAAATTGAAGATGCAAACAATCACAAAGATGAGTTAAAAAACATCAACATCTATGAAAGGCTAAACCTCTTTTAATCTCTCCTGGTGAAAGATATATTGTTCGATTATGTTTACGAATTTTACATTGTTTGTCAAACGTTGATTCATATGATTTTAATGTATATCTTTTGTTTGATTTGAATTAATTAGTATAACTATTTGATTGGATTATCATAAGACATGTTATTGCGAGTCAACGAGTCGTGCCGAGTCTAATTAGTGTAGGAGTAAACAGGATTCGTGTGGTAAACATAACTTGTGCCCAAAATTATTCATTTCCAATAATTAAAACTATGTCTATGTGGTTTGGAATCAAAAACTATTAATAATCCGTAACTTAGTTATATAGTTGGAGCTAGAGCTAGAGCTGGGAAGGATTACTTTTCATCCAATTGTTTATAAATCCTATTCTTGTCTGCTTATTTACTTTTAATTACATATTTACTTTTAAGTTAATTAGTATTTTAATCCTAAGTTCTTAAAACAACCATCAATCAATCATTTATTACGTACATCCTTAGCTATAACCACATACTCCTCGTGGATTTCATACCCGCTTACCCTATCTAGTATAAGGTATTTAGGTTTATTTTTTAACGATGCTTCAACACCGATCAACAACTAACTTGTAACTTACCCATTTATGAGTTTGTTTTATTTTTTATCAGTTTCGGATAATTTTATCTCGAAAATCTTTAAAACGACTAGAATAAACCTTAATATAACATACAAAAAAACACATATGAGTATTGAAATATAAATATAATTTTTAACTTTGAGTGCAACTTTACTTAGCTAAAAGTGAATTAAGATAATTTAACTAATATTTTACGTTAAATTTTTTTATTTATTGTTAAGCTTATTTAAAAAATTTATTTAAAAGTGTATGATAATCTTATGTGATTGATATGTTATATTTAGCTTTATTCTTAAAATTGTACAATTATCGCGCAAGAATTTGAATGATATTGACATAAAGGAAAACAAACACATATCTAGGTGACCCATAAGTTGGTTTAAAAAATTAGTAGCCTAAAAATAAAATGCTTAATAGTTGGGCGGCCATTAGATGCATAATTCTTTTTTTAAGCAAAAGAAGTTAAATAGTTCAATTGAAAATTGATCAAATATTAAGGGATTAAATCATAATTAACCCTCAGATATACAACCAAACTATAAAAAGTGAACTAATATGAATAAAGCATTAGGTGTTAAATGCTAATTATACCACTCATTTAGATATTCCTTGGTGTTTATCAAAAGAGATTCAATATATAAAAATTTGGTTTGTTTATCAGTTAAAATTAGGTTGAAATTAATAAAAATGAAAAGGGAAAGCATATTATGGAAGAGCCATTAAAGATAAAGTTTAGAGGTCTTACCTGCCTGTTTTCACGTGCTAGTTCCAAAGCTTTCTCGAGTCTTGGGACAATGTTATCTATATTTGGGCGTCGTGATCGTTCTTCATTCAAACACTCATAAGCTATATCCGTGAACATTTTGAATGAATGCAGGTCCATTTGTTTCCATAGATCCTGATGGATTATATTATCGAGTTTTTTCTCTTGATAACGGGTAATGGCTAGCGGAGCCAAATGATTATCATCTTTGTTGTCAATTATTGATTCCCTACCACACAATAGCTCAAACAAAACTATCCCAAACGAGTACATATCCGATTTGTGGTTCACACTGTTCGTCTCAATATATGTTGGGTCTCCATACCCATACGTATACCGAGATGTATTAGTATGAAATGAATAGTGCCTGTGAGATGCTTTAATCTTCATGGAACGTTCAAAACCAGATAACTTTGGTTCCCATTCATCATTTAATAAAACTGTTGCACTGCTGATTTTCCGGTGTATTACGCTAAAATCGTGTGGCTCATAATAATGAACGTAGCTCAACACATGCGCAAGGCGGACGCATATCTTCAATCTCTGCACCCATGTCATCAACATTGGGTCACTTAGATAGTTGCTGAGACTTCCTCTAATCTCATGTCTGTAAACGATGATCTTTTCACCATTTTCATCACAAAACCCAACTAATGAAACCAGATTTTTATGCTTGAGAATAGAAAGCATGGAAATCTCCATCCAAAATTGTTGTTCATCTTTATCATGTGTTTCTTTATTTAACCTCCGTGCACAAATAGCAATCAAGTCACCGGACCACAAGAGTAGTCCCACGTATTCCTTACAAAATTCACCTGTGCTAGTGCTATTTTCGTCTTTGAAGTTATTGGTGGCAGATAATATGTTTTCAAGGGGGATCTTGAGGTGAGCGAGATCGTCTTTAAGCGAAGACATCATCTGTTTTTCAAGTAACAATGTGAATTGATACACAAGATAACACAGTAAGAGAGTTTGATGAAGTATTGTACTAAAGTGTGTTTGATGAAATTCCTGAACCTTATCAAACACATGTTGTGGCATATACTTGCCTTGTATGTTATGTTGATCTTGAATTTGAGTCTAAATCTGTATATATTTTGTACTTTATGGCAATTATCATATTATGTTTGTGGATAAAAATTTGAATAAGATCCTTTTATAGTTTAGGAAGTGCATATGGTCTTATTAACTTGAAATGTTTTGTTTCTTCTTGTTATCCTATTAACTAATAATTTAAGGGTAGAAGGTGATAATCTGGAGTGGCATACTCAATATAAGTTTATAAAGTGAAACCCAGGAATCACTATGGTGTGTACTTTGTGTAAGAGTGCAAGAAAAGTTTGAGATGTATGCAAGGGTTGACAACTTGAATATCAAGATGATTGTCCAATCTATGAATGAAATTGGAGAGCACCGAGACACATGAGTATGTTGGAAAGTATTGTTCATTACAAGGTATTAATGATAAAGTCTGTTTGCCCAAAATTGTTTTGAATTTGAGAAATTGGGAAAAGATTGCAGAAGAGGAGTTAAAGATTTGGTCTATATATCATAAAAGATGGAACTACTTAGTGTTGGTCAAAAGAATAAAAGGAAGTTATGGAATTCAAAAATATGAAGTCTGTAAGCAGGAAGCAATTGAGTATTGTTTCTCAAATGAACTGGTTAAGATACTTCATATGCTATATATGATGACAAAACTTATATCACATATCTACTGGTCAATGCCGGTTGATATACAATAAACATATTTACGTTCTACTACATGCATGCAAGTGAAAGAGGGATAAAAGTACCGAGCAAATATGGTATCTTTAATTGGTCAACTTGAGAAACCTTAACTTGAGTTTTGTTAGCAATGCATATATGGGGAAGTCATACAGAGTGAGGTCCAACCATTGAATCCCGACGTCAAAGGGTTACTAATTATGTTTATCAGGGTCTAGCTAAAGAGAAAACAGATGGAGTGAAGGTGTATTTAATCAAACAAATATAGAGTAGTACGTTAATAAAATATGAAGATGGAAGAGACGAAAAACCAAAAGGTCTTACAGGCCTGTTTTCACGTGCGAGTTCCAACGCTTTCTTAAGTCTTGGGACAATCTCATCAATATTTGGGCGTTGTGATCGTTCTTCATTCAAGCATTCATATGCTATTTTCGCGAAAATGTTGAATGACTGCGAGTCCATTTGTTTCCATAGATCCCAATCAACTATTTCATTAAGTTTAATTTCTCTATAATGAGTAATGGCCATGGGAGCCAAATACTTATTATAGTCCTCGTTGATTATTGAATCTCTACCACAAAGTACTTCAAACAATACTATCCCAAAGGAATACATGTCTGACTTGTTATTCACACTCTTAGTCTCAATATATGTTGGGTCTCCATACCCGTTCATATACTGAGGTGTATAAGTATAAAATGAATTGTGCCTGTGCGATGCTTCAATCTTCATGCATTGTTCAAATCGAGAGAACTTTGGTTCCCAATCATCATTTAATTTAATTGTGGCACTGTTGATGTTCCGGTGTATCAAGCTAAAATCGCGTGACTCGTCATAATGAATCTATCTCAATCCATCCGCAAGACCTACACATATCTCCAATCTTCGAACCCATGTCAACAAGCTCGCGCCACTTAGATAGTAGTCGAGACTTCCCCTGGCCCCATTAGTGTTAATGATGATCATCTCATCATTTTCATAACAAACCCAACTAATGAAACCAGATTTTTATGCTTGAGACTAGAAAGCATGGAAATCTCCATCTAAAACTGTTGTTCATCTTCTTCATCCCTTTCTTTATTTAACCTCCGTGCACAAATATCAATCAAGTCACCGGACCACAAGAGTTGTCCCTTGTAATCCACACAATATATACTTTTGCTGATCCCATTTTCGCCATCAAAGTTGTTGGTGGCAGATAGTATGTTTTCAAGCGGGATTTTGAGGTGAGCAAGATCGTCCTTTCGTGAAGACATTATCTGTTTTTTCAAGTAAAGAAGTAAATTAATACACAATAGCACAATAAGAGTGTTTGATGAAGTGCCTACAACGTGTTTGACGAAATTCGTGAACCTTTTCAAACACATGTTGCGGTATATACTTGCCATGTATGTTATATTAATCTTGAATTTGAATCTAATTAAATCTTTATATATTTTGTACTTTATAGTTATTATCATATTATGTTTGTGGATAAAAATTATAATAAGACCCTTTCATAGTTTTGGAAGTGCATGGTCTTGTTAACTTGAAATGTTTTACTTCTTCATGTAGTCCTATTAACTAACAATTTATGGGTAGAAGGTCATAGAGTGGATTGGAATACTCAAAGTGCTTGATTTTGTTTATTGCTAAGTTTTGAATGATTATAATAGATTGATTGCAATTCTGACGAATGAATCGATTAGAAGTATCAAATGAAGCTCTGGTACCGTAAAACTAATCTATACTACTCCAACTAACTAGAGATTAGAGAATCAAAGTGTAGTGTATAATATAATAGATGACACTAGAGTGTTCAATGACACTATACATATGGCAAACTTAAACAGATTTTCATGTTATGCATGTATATGATAGGTAACAGGATCTCATGATAAGAAAAATCTCATGTGATACAGGTGCAAAATCATGTGTATGATAAGCTTATGTGATGCAGCAGGTATATACTTTTGAGTTTTGTACCTGACATTATTGTCTTTTTTGAAAGTATGTACTTGCTTCACGGATAGTCTACAAACTGTATGTTGGTGGCATTTTACATTACAAAATTGTAAGTGGATGCTATTATCTAGGACTAACTGATAATTATCTAGTGGCTATCTATGGCGCAGTCAACTCTGATAAGATCTTAATTCTTAATGATTAAAAAGGGCTTCTATGCAAATGTTTTGGTACAAAGCCTCTGCAGCTCTAGAGAAGTTAGTGGATTGCTAAGTTGTGCCAAGTTTATGTAAGTACCAAGGTACCATTATCTCTGTTTTACAGTGCTAACTAACATTGTACCAGTTTTGCTTTATTTCATCTTTCCAGTATTGTTATTATTGTATTATCTAAGCTTGGGATAATCATTTCTATTGGGATAATCATTTCTTGTTTTTGTTTATATGATTAAATTATTGGGCCAAAACCCAATCCGGGTAATCACAACCCGCTAGAAAAACCCGCTGGACCAAATGACAGTTACAAAAACAGTTACATAATTTCGAAGAGTCACAATGGTTCATTTTTGAACCGACACAACCTTTAGATCATACCTATTCACTTTGTATAAATAGGACCAGATTCAGTAAAACAAACGCATGATGCAAGAATCATCAGAATGTATGACAGATTCTGAAATTATAGCAAGATTAATAGCAAGTTTGATAGCAAATCTTTATCTGGTATATTTTGATTGCAAATTAGGAAGATTACGATCCAACATTTGGCATCAGAGCAAGGTTTGAATAAACCATAAATCATCATATACCAAGTTTTAAAGATTCTGCGTTCTTGTTTTGAATCATCAGAAACCGCACACTTTTTTCGGACCAAAACAGTTTGCAAAATCAAAACCAAACACAATCGAAAAATCACTTTGTGTTTATATCAGGCGAATCCAACGATTGTCACCAGGCGATTGAATCACCGGCAACAAAGGGATTCATCCCTTGCAAACCTTGTTGTCAAAGAACAACATAAACCGAAAAACATAACCCAGAAATTAAAATAAGGGTCAGGCACGATTACAGGTTTTTAAACCAAGATTCAAAACAAAAAAAGGAACCCACATCGAATCAAAAACAGAAGTCATCATCAAAGGGGCAGAAAGCAAGATCAATAGAAAGAGGAACGAACACACCTGTTTGGAAGAAACAAGTATCGCACCCTCAATCAGAATCATAAATTGATTCGAGTTAACCACAAAGCCCCAAATTCGCATACGGTTTCAAGATCCCCAAAGTTTGCGAAAACCTAATTTCGCAAAACAATCAAGGGAATCCAGTGAATCAAGCAAGATCACAACCGTAGAAGGAGAACGATTAAACCAGCCATTTTTATCGGCGGTTAATCACCACAAAGAAAGGAGAAAGAAGAACGGATACCAACCAAATCTCAAGAAAGAGAAGAGCGATTAATAATCGCCATCCCAATCGTGGTTACACGCCACAGAGAAGAGAAGAGACGAACCCCAAGGAGAGAAAAGAAAAGGGGGCAGACAAAAATAAGAAGGGGACACATACACTAGGGTTAATAACCCTAAGAGGTTTTACAAAAACCACTCATCCACTTTTCATTATTTCTATATAATCAGGATTTTTTTTATAGATTTTTTTGTTTTAGGCTTTTACATAAGTTACCCCTTAGATATTAGGACTGTAACTTTCCCTAAAACCTGAATCCTTTGTGGTTCATAGAAAGATAAAACCGAACCCTTGTGGTTCATAGCAAGATAAACTGAATCCTTTATGGTTCATAGCAAGATAAAACCGAACCCTTGTGGTTCATAGCAAGATAAACCGAATCATTCATAGCAAGATCCGAGCCTTAAGATTCAAATAGAAAAGATCAATTATTTTTGATCAAAGCAAGGAAAACACAATATTGATTAGCAAGTCGGTCTATATTAAGCAAGATTAGCAAGAAAACCTGGTTAGCAAGTTGGCGAGTAACAAGCAAGAATTTTGATCTTCTGATCAAACTCAAGAGCAACAAATCAGAATCAATTTTGATTCTAAGCAAGGCAAGCAAGAGAAACTTCATAGTTTCTACACAAGCAAGAGACGGCAAGCAAGAGTCGTCAAGCAAGAGACAGCAAGCAAGAGTCGTCAAGGGGGAAAGAGTCGGCAAGCAAGAGTCGACAAGAAGAACAGTGTGGCAAAGCAAGAAAAATAAAATGAGAAAGCAGAAAATACAGTGAAGGAATGCACGAATTGGAAAGACAAAAAGAAAGACAAAGAGCAAGAAGCACTTCTCATCTCAGAAGACACAACGTTTGTGATTACGGGGGAGAATATTGGGCCAAAACCCAATCCGGGTAATCACAACCCGCTAGAAAAACCCGCTGGACCAAATGACAGTTACAAAACAGTTACATAACTGTTTTTGACAGTTATTTCGAAGAGTCACAATGGTTCATTTTTGAACCGACACAACCTTTAGATCATACCTATTCACTTTGTATAAATAGGACCAGCTTCTGTAGAAACAAAGCATGATGCAAGAATCATCAGAATGTATGACAGATTCTGAAAATTGTAGCAGATTAATAGCAAGTTTGATAGCAAATCTTTATCTCGTATATTTTGATTGCAAATTAGGAAGATTACGATCCAACATAAATTACTACAAATGTACATTTAGGTAGTTAATATATCCGGATCTACAAAAATAATTTGGTAAATTAGTATACTATGCCAATAGCTCAGATAATATTTATTACTTCATTAACTGATTAAAGCTTAATTAATTAGGAGGGTTTGCTTATAGATAAAGTTATAAGATATAAACATATGAACTAAGTCTGAAAAGAAGTGTTGATTAAAGATAAACCTAGTTACCTTATACTAAATGCGTCTAATTGAAAGAGTTGTACTTAGTAAATTTGATTTGCAGATAAAAGATCTAGCCACGGCTCTTGGTACCTTATAGTTGAGGGCCCTTAGCAATGGCAAGGACCATGATTATCAAGGTCTATTAGTTATGCCATCTCATATATATGGGGTCTAGCTAACGTACAAAGTGATGGAGGTGAAGGTGTATACACTCAAACAAATATAGAGTTGAACTTAATTATTATAATAGAAAGATGGAAGAGAAAATCCGTCTTACCGCATTATGATGTTCCAACGCTTTTTCAAGTCTCGTGACAATCTGATCAATATTTGGGCGTTCTGATCGTACTTCATTCAAGCAGTCATATGCTATTTCCGTAAAAATGTTAAATGATTGGGAGTCGATGTGCCATTTTGATTCATTAAATTTCCCAATCAATAATTTTCATTGAGTTTTTTTTCGCTAAAATGGGCAACGACACAGAAGCCAAGTACTTATTATTCTGGTTGTCGTCCATTACTGCTTTCGTACCACACAGTAGTTCAAACATTACTATCCCAAATGAGTACATATCTGACTTGTGGTTCACGATATTGGTCTCAATATATGCTGGGTCTGTATACCTATTCGTACCCCATACTTTATCAGTACTGAAAGATTGGTGCCTTTCTGATGCTTTGATCTTCATGGAACGTGTAAAATCACATAACTTGGCTTCCCATTTGTCATCACGTAATAGAATAGATGAACTGTTGATGTTATGATGTATTACACTAAAATTGGGTGACTCATCATAATGAATGTAGCTCAGTGCATGCGCAACACCGACACATATCTCCAATCTTCGCACCCATGTGAACAACAACGGGTCGCTTAGATAGTCTCTTAGAGTTCCCGTGAACTCAAACTTGTGAATGATAATGATTCTCTCTTCATTCTCATCACAAAACCCAACAAAAGAAACCAAGTTCTTGTGCTTGAGACTAGAAAGCATGGAAACCTCCATCCAAAACTCTTGTTCTTTTTCACCATCCCATTCTTTATTTAACTTCCCAGCAAAAATATTAATTAACTCACTGGACCACAAGAGCTGCCCCAAGTAAACCTTTTCAGATGCGTCTTCTCCGATAAGATTTTCTTCATCAAAGTTGTTGGTGGCGGATAGTATATCTTCAAGGTGGATTTTTAAGTGAGAAAGGTCGTCGTGATTGGGTGAAGAAGACATTATGTTTCAGTTTTATCAAAGGGCGTTTGGGTTACAAAAAGATGTGTGTATGTATAATTGTATATATTGCCAACTGTTTTAGTAGATCTACAGATTTTAGATTGGATATTAATATATTTCAATTAACAGTTTCTCATACCTACAACACTTTGCCGGTTGAATGGCAGATTGTGACTGTTGGTATTTTTACATTTGAAACAGAAAACTTATTCAAAGGGAATCACTATTCAGTTTAAAGACGAGGAGGAAAGTAGCTCCTTCCATGGTGCATTTGAGCTATGGAAAAAGGAAGTGGTTATTCAAGGTTTGTTAACCTATTCATAGATAATCCATCATATAGCGTTGATACCGGCTCTATAAATGCTTGTACTTTCGTTTGTTAACTGACTATATATATTGACATAAAATAGAAGAGCGATTATTTTTTTATTACTTGTAGGCTACTAGGATGGGTTAGGTAAATAAATTTCAGAAAGTTATATTTATTGAAAGTGTAAAAATGAATTATTGATTATTTATTGTTCCTTTTTACAGGATCAAGTTTAGCAAATGGAACGGTGTCTTCCTCCAAAAGCAAGTTTGATGATAAAATTGAAGCATCTTGCTAAGATGTATTTCCATTACTACGGGCAACTGCTTCATCAGCAAAATATGATGCAGGATTATGTGAGGACAGGTAAATATATCACCTTTTTGTTCTGTCTTTGAGGCACATGTACCACATTGTGCTATTAAGGTGTCTTGTAATTTAAATAAATAATTATGTCTCAGATGACTTTTTGGCCCTAAATGGAGCTGAAATGTATAATAAATGTTGCTTTCTTTTTTAGGTTCCTACTACGCCGCGGTTATTGAGAACCAAGTAGATTTCGCTGGACGTGTAGTGGTTGATGTTGGTACTGGAAGCGGCATACTATCATTGTTTGCTGCACAGGTGTTACTAATGAATACTTATGGGGGGTCTTTAGGATTTTTCCATTTGGAATCCTTGATTATGGGGACTGGAAATTGCGATAATCAGTGTTTTAATGTTTGGATTTACATTTTTCTGGTTTCTAAGTTTATAGGATCTAAATATATTTCTTATATCTAGGTTTGTACCGGCTACTTGAAACTAAACATCATTTTTAAATAGAGTTACTTATGTATCTTATTTTTTTGGCAATCTTTGAATCTTTAGATTTTCATCTCATAATGCCTTCCTTCACATTCTTGAGCTTATCTCTAAATATAGCATTTGGGTTCCTAGAAAACATGACCTTTCCCCATAGGTACCCCACAATGGATTCAAAATCAGGATCATCCATCCATACATCAAAAAATCAAAATGATTTTGGACCAAAGTCCACTACTTTGTCATATATAACTAAAGGACAATGATCTGATAATTTTCTTTCCATAGCCACCACGCTTAACGAATTCCATTCCGACCCAAACTTTTGATTTATCAAAAACCGATCTAACTTGCTAAACTTTAGGCCATCGTCACTAATTCTCGTGAATCTCTTACCACCTAATGGCATATCAATAAGGTTTTCCCCCAAAATAAAGTCATTGAATACATCAGCCCCTCTCTTGTCAAAGTTTGAATTCCTTCTTTCACTTTCATTTCTAACCTCGTTGAAGTCACCGAAGATGCACCAAGCCGCATCAATTGAGTTTATAATATTAGCAATTTTTTTCCAAATCTCGATCTTTAGATTCACATCTTGTGGAGCATAAACATTTATAAAGCCCACCAAACCACTTTTACCTTTCCACGATCCAATAACAGCTAAAAAACCTTCCCCTTCCATAGCGCTAGTGTTCGTGAGACATTGATCTCCCTAAACTAATAAAAAAATTACCCCTCCGAACTACTCCTTTAAACATCAATCAGCCACACATGAACCCGAAAAGAATCTTGACCTGCCTACATGTGATAGTCTTGATAACCTCAGATTTATGGACAACTCTTAGTCTCTTGAATACCCAAGTACATAAGGTTTATTTAACTACACCATAACTCTTAACCACTTCACTTTATATATCTGACCCGAGACCTATTATGGGTGTAGAGTGTCTTCATAAATAACTTGATGGAAATTTAACAATCAAGTTAACCAATTTAACTCTAACGAGTACGCATCGGATAGATCTAGTCTAGTTGCTTCTAAATTAAACATCAAAACACGCACCGACAATAAAGGAATATGTAGTAGATTAAATAGGAAAACGCATACCTCGTAGACCACCTAGCAACAATAATATGAACCAAGAATGAGAACTAGTGACTAAGTGAGCCACCTCTACGCGTGCTCACACAAACACGTGAAAAGCAAGCGACGCTCCGATGCTAGTCAACTCACGTATACCAAAAAACAGAATTGATAAAAACCTCTAGCAACTGAATTAAAGCCCCAAAATCCACCCTTGACTTCTGGACCGAAATACAGGGTTTCACCTAATTCGGTTGTAACCGAATTAGACAGAATGAACCGAATAAGCTCAAATCAAAACCCTAGTTCGAATCTATTAGTTGTCACTCCTTGACAACTTGTAAACCAATATATAAAACCTCCTAGAACTTCCTTGGATCAAACCACAAATCGAAAACCTTTAAATAGGTTAACCGAAAATGAACAAGGGGTTTAATTGTGAAACCGAAAATAAAATAAAACCTTTTATGGGGTTTGATTTTCTCGACAGATTTTAGAGATATGAAGGAACAAGTGTATTATGTTTATGGTTGTTTCAAGTAACCGGTTATGAGCTAGGGGTGTATGCTTTTATAGCATTCAACCTCTACTTGTGATAAGGTTAAAAGACTAAAGTTTTAGCCTTATCACAAAACCTCCTAACCCTTATCAACACATTCTCCTCTTTATCTCTTCATACATCGAACATAGACACCCTCTTAGAACCTTCTAGTATAGCCGGCTTCACAAGGACATTACAAGGTTCTTGTCTAGTTGATATTGTGTCCGAATGGTTTACATGAAAGCTTACGTTACGTGAAGTATTAAACGTACTCTAAATGTTTTAACGTGTGTGCCCCCAATAGGCTCACACACTTCTAGTTGTACTCGGCTAGTTCAACTCACATAATCCAACAGCTCCCACTTGGGAGTTGGAGTAGCAAACAGCACGTGTACTAACGACGGAAACGTCTAGCAACACTCACATTCGTTTTTAAAACTAGAAGTGTCTGAGATCAAGTTTCATAAACATTCTCAGTAGCATGGTTATTTTGTCTTGCTATAATCATCCCTTTGTTCAAATACCGTTAAACCATGGATATGGATCCTAACTCATTCCATATAGTTTAACCATTTAGATTCTCGTTATAGAATTCAATACAGATATACCAAATGTAATCAAGAATCATCTTGCATTACCCTTTGGGTTCGGCCAAACAATTATCTGATTAATTCTGGAGAGGCGCCAAGGTATTATTCTGCACATATCAAGTGGAGGAACAAATTCTTTGTTGAATACAAGTGTTGTGAATGCTGCTTCACATCACTTCCAATAATAGTCTTTATAACTACCATTTTCAGGACAGCGTTTGACATAGAATTAAAAAGTGATATCCACACATACCAGAACTTGTTTGTATTCTCAAGTCTAAGGATGACTTAACTAACCATTTTCAAATTTTACTTATGACAACGGATCCATAAAGTAAACATTCGAAGGTTGGGGTGTCCAATACGCATCCCTTGTGAGTAACATATGAGTTTGGTGGGAACCTTCCATATATTCAAAGAATATAACCAACACTCACATTTGCCTTATGTAACAATACTCCCATATTGTTAACCGACAATGGACTTATTTAGAATGATAAATCATTCAAGGATTAAATATGCAAATATAGGACAAACAATTGTTATATGAATGATAACAAATACCTCGTATCTTTATTCATCAGAAAATAAAATTGTCTTACAATCCCAATTATCCAAATGACTAATAAACACAGATTTACATGAAACTACTAGCTGGAAGCATTCCAATATTCCTAGTAAGTTCTGAATGCTTTGGAAAAGCCAACGCTTTTGTAAATGGATCAGCTAAGTTGTCATCTGTGTGAACTTTTTCTAACTTTATGTCACCAAATTCAATAACTTCGCGGAGGTAGTGAACTTTGGCACGGAAATGTCTAGCACCTTTAGTGATTCCAGACTCATTAGCTATAGCGATTGCTCCAGTATTATCACAATACATATTAATGGGTTTTTCAATTGTGGGAACAACACCGAGCCCAGAAATGAATTTTCTAACCCATACGGCTTCCTTAGAAGCATCAAAGGCAGCAATATACTCAGCTTCTGCAGATGAAGTAGCGAAAATGCTTTGCTTGACACTCTTCCAGTCAACAACACCTCCATTCAAAACGAACACATATCCAGTCTGAGACTTGAGGTCATCAGCATCAGTCAGATATCCAGCATCAGTGTAGCAAGAAACCCTGAGCTCTCGTTTTAGATCACCTCCGTAAACTAGAAACATGTCCTTAGTATTCCTGAGATACTTTAGAATATTCTTAACAATAGTCCAGTGAAGATCACCTAGATTCTGTTGGAATCGGCTTGTTATGTTCTGAGCGAACGTAACATCAGGGAGAGTACATCTCACAGCATACATAATTGAACCCACAGCCGAGGCATATGGAACACTTTGCATGCGCTTCAACTCAGCAGGTGTAGAGGCACCTTGTGATTTACTCAATCTAAGCTTATCTTGCATGGGAATACTTCCACGCTTAGAATTCTCCATGTGAAATCGCTTTAAGATTTTTTCGATATAAGCACTTTGACATAAGCCAATCAACCGTCGTGATCTATTTCTGTAGATCTTGATTCCAAGAATATATGCAGCTTTACCTCAATCTTTCATAGCAAAAGACTTTTCAAGGTAGGATTTTACATCTTGTAACATTGGAATGTTGTTTCCCATGATCAATATGTCATCGACATACAATATTAGGAAAGTGACATTACTCCCACTAGCTTTTAGATATACACATGGCTCATCACAATTTTGAGTGAAACCAAATTTCTTTATTTCATCATCAAATCGTTTATTCCATTGCCTTGATGTCTGCTTAAGCCCATAAATGGAACGCTTCAGCTTGCATACTCGGTTTGGATATTTTTTATTGACAAAACCTTCAAGGTGCTCCATGTAAACCTCTTCATTGAGATATCCATTGAGGAAGGCGGTTTTGACATCCATTTGCCAAATCTCATAGTCATAGTACGCAGCTATGGCTATAAGAATCCTAATAGCTCTTATGTCCGCAACAGGATCAATCCCTGGGGTTTGAGTATAGCCCTTCGCCACAAGACAAGCTTTATAGTTTTGTACAGCTCCATCCATGTCGGTCTTTTTCTTAAAGAACCACTTGCTACCAACGGTTTTTCCATTAGGAGGAAGTTTAACTAAGACCTAAAATCCGTTGTCTTTCATGGATTTCATTTCCACATTCATAGCATTAAGCCATTTATCAGACTCATGGTCTAACAATGCAGCTTTATAGTTAGCAGATTCACCGAGATCCCCTAACTCATGTTCCTCAGCATCGATGTATAAACAC
>BQNB010006332.1:0-28712 GCA_026074375.1 Tanacetum coccineum
GTTTACATTGAACGCTAATTTTTAGCTTACGCGATTTTAACTTAACTATTAAAATTAAAAGCGAACGTGAAAGAGAAAAAAAAACTTAGTAAAATATATGACGTCGTTCGTTGATCAAAAATACGAGTTGTTACATACATAATCACTTCTTCAAAGGCACAATTGATCCAACGCTGTTTATAAGCACTTCGCCGACGACATCTTAGTGGTTCAGGTCTACGTTGATGATATTATCTTTGGTTCTACACACCCTAGGTATACCTAACTATTTTCTGACCTCATGAAACCCGCACTCAAAGCAAACTATGGCATTGGTATTTGCCCCTTGGGCTCTTGGGTTGTTGTTGTTACGGTTGTTGTTGTTATTGTTGTTGCGGTTGTTGTTGTTATTGTTATTGCGGTTGTTGTTGTTGTTATTTGCAGTTGCAGGCCGGCTCCTACAGTCCTTGGCCAGGTGGCCAAGCTTCTTGCAGTTAGTGCATGTTGGTATACAAGGACCGTAATGGTTGAAATTACACTTGGGACATAGAGGTTTAGTCCCTTCATACGATTTCTTGTCACCGTTCCCGGCAGCATAAGCCCTGCCTGTGTTCTGCCTTTTGTTTGGTTGTTGGTTTTGGTTATTTCGAGGAGCGTCTTCAAACTTCCTCTTGTTTTCTGTCTGTCTCTCAGCCAAAGTGTTAATCCTCCTATCCATCAATTCAGTCGCCATCTCAATAGCTTCCTGCATGGTCTTTGGCTTCGATGCCACAACACTTGAGTAAATCAGGTCGGGCATCCCACCGACATACTTTTCTATTTTGTCAGTCTCTTCAGGGAACATCCTGTTACACAACAATGCCAGCTCCTGGAAGCGTTGGTTGTAGGCTACTACATCGGTGCCTTGTACTTTTAGGTTCCACATTTCTGCCTCAATCTTCTTGATTTCATTCCTCGGACAATATTTAGTTGTCATCTTCTTCTTCAAGTCAGTCCACGTCATTGCATACGCAACATCATTAGTCACTGTCCTAGCATGTGAGTTCCACCATGTTAGAGCAGTTCCCATAAGAGTACAAGTGGCAAACTTCACTTGATTCTCCACGATGCAGTTACTTATGCGAAACACGGTTTCCATCCTCTCAAACCACTGGGTCAAGTCGACCACTCCTTCTGTGCCCCTGAAGAATAAGGGTTGACATTTCATGAAGTCTTGATATGTGCACTCCCGAACAGTGCGTTCATTCCTTCTCACCCCTGTTCCCGAGGTATGGCTATCGTCGCCATTTCGGGTCGTAGCACGTGCCGCCAACACAGCAGTGACACCCTCGTCGATCATGGCCTGAAGTTGGGCACCGGTGACCGAAGTGGTGGTAGTAGGGTCTGCGACTGGTGGGGGAGTTGTACCTGGATTTAACCTCGTGGGCCTTGTGGGCCTTCCTCTTGGTGCCATTTTCTTAAATCACAAGAAAACATAACACCCGTTAGATTTCAAAAATCTTAACCATAACCCGATGTATACATAATGAATAAAACGAGATCACAACACATGGTGAAATACACAACAGTATTGAAATTAACAAATCGACATTCATTCATAATAAATTCGATTTCATATAAAACATAATCCAACCTTTTCATATATAACTTGGGAAAATAATACATGATTGGTTTAAATACAAACGATCACAACACTTAGGTTACAAGACAAAATAACCTAAAGCCATACTAGCCGAGATATACTCGTAATACTTAGTAGGCTGTACAAAGTAGCCGATACATGAACAAAAAGATCTAAACAGAGTAGCTAGACAAAACAAAAAGATCTATACAGTCTGCTAGCTGGGAATAACCCATAATACTTAACAGACTGTACAGTAGCTACAATCATAACCCAGTCTAAGAACTGCTACTGGCCTCCTCTGGTAGCTCTGGCTCTGCAGGATCCTTAGCAGGTCCCTGCTGTCTCTGAAGCTCGATCATCTGAGCCTTGAGGCTCTTCACTATCTTTAGGGTCTCCACTAACTGTCTCTGTCTCCGATAGTCTGCTTTCAGCAGATCTGTAATCACCGCCTGTCTCCTACGGTCTGCTGCCTGCAACTCAGTGATCTCGGACTGCTGAGCCATGACCGTAGTCCGAAGTGATATGCCCTCAGAATGTACCTGATCGCAAGCATCCATCGACCGTGCCCAAGCGGCACGAGATAATCTGGCCTCCTCCTCTATCGCCTCCTCACTCTATCTGAAGGGCAGTGCGTCTATAGACATTGGGGCTATCCCGTGTCACATACATGTTCGACTCGGGCTGCTAAGTAGAGCTTTATCGGTCTCAATATCGCTGCATCATCCAGCTGAGAATATTATGATCTCATCCTCTCTGGTCAATAGTAGTAACCAACTCTAGTAACTCTTGGTTGACCCCCTCTAGGGTGGTCGGTGCGAATTCCTGGAGGGGTCATACAAGTCATTCCCATGTATCGTAATACCATTAGCTTAACTCTTTAGACGTCTGGCGTCTGGGCTTCGGTAACTTTCATCTGGCATCTAACATATAGCACATCACAAAGGTCTTGCTCCTTGCTGTGGCTAGGTCCACCTTTGCCTAGCTTCAGTACCAATGCCGAACTCTCCTCGACCTCGTATCCTAGGACGGAGTTGTACGCCGTCTCTTTGGCCTTTACGAAGTGAGTGGTAAACAAATCTCAGGCATCTCAGTCTCATGATTTGGAGATGGTAGTGCCATCTCTCTGTCTAATCGCAGCAGCTCGGATCCGGAGGATCCCTTTCAACATAGGTAGGGCTCATTGGGTAGGTTGTGATGTATCGGTACATTGGTGGAGAGGGTATCTGGGAAGTTTGGTGAATGAGTATGGAGAGAGAGGTGATGGTGGTGGAGTACGTAAAGGCTAACTATCTCTCAGCAACCTTCCTCGGAGTGGAACCGGTTGCCGCGCTGGGGTCGGAGATGGTCATCTAGCCGTGACCGCCGTGATTAAGCAAGGGATGGGTCTTATGGTCAGCTAAATAAGCAAGGTGTGCTACATAAGCTCAGAGGTTTAGCAGGAGCTAAGTGCTCCTCCTCCTTGTATCATCATCTGACATCGGCTTCTCTTGTCAGTGCAAGGATAGTCGGCCTGGATCCTCCTAGGATCCTCCTCATCATCCTCCATATGGGTCTCCTCAGGGTCGGCATCTTCCTTTATGGTATTACCCTGGTGACTTTTGTATGAGTCAGGAGAGTCTTCTCTTAAAGCAGCAGGCATTGGCTGCCTCCTCAGCCTGGAAATACCTCATCGTCTAACTGGGTAAGAACTCCGGAAACAGGCTCCGAATAAAATGGTATTTAGATGCAATTAGGTGAAGGTGGTTAGGTGCCTACTCTGGCTCCTCCGCGCCTACAGGCACCGGTCTATTCTTGGTGATGGTGGTCCCTCAGGGCCAGGTATGTAGTCCGCGATGGTGGACCTCTAGGTCTATAATAGGCAAGGTGTTTTTATATATATATCGGGTGTGGGTCCATCGCTACACTGAGTGAACCGGATGTCTGTATGTCCTCAGATCAATGATGTGTTTGTAACGTAGAGTGCTCAGAATTTGACAATGATTTAGTATCTGAAATCAAAATTAGCTTTATATAAATTATATTAATTAAAGACTTTTATCCTTAATTACGTAATATTATTATAAACTCGTATATCAATTTTGCATGTATATAGCCTAAACGACTCTATGCCAAATATTTTGTATATGAATACCCCGTAAAACACCATTTAGTGATGTATGCAATGTTTGAAAATGGTTATAGTCCAGCAAAAACATTTTGACCTTCAAGCAATGTATGTATAACCTTGGGCTCTTGATACCAATCTTAACACCCCCAAAACTGGGCTCGCTAGCGGACTAAGGATCCGGGGCATGTTATCTTCAAGATCACAAAGCACAAGAGATACTATAAGAACGACTACAAAAAGTCTTTAATTGATAATTGGATTTAATTATTAAGACATTATTACAAAAAGCATAAAGTTTTACTTGTTCCTTGTTTCATATTACAAAAGAAAAACATCGATTTCCCAAACTATGATGCACATCAAGTCTTTAACAGTTGCAATCCAAACATAATCCAATGCATCCTTGGCACTCGTGCCTATTGATCCTACTGGAAATCATTTGCTTAAACAGTCAACCCCAATTGTTGGTGATTTCATAGATTTATGTATTTAAATTATGCAAGGACCGCTAAGACTTTTCGTTGGATGTTACAACAAATCCAACAATCACAAAACCTAGATTACTGTTGGCACTACGGTCATGGAAACTGAAGTTCAACCTATATTCTTTTGCTATATTTAGCAGTTATTTGCACCGTACAGATGTTTGTAAAAAAAAAAAAATCGACCAACATCAAGTCCGACAGGGTCAACGTTCGTTCCCTAGCGGTGGCTTCCCACAAGGTGATCAGCTAATCACGCAAACCGGGGAGGTTATCCCACCTTAGATCTTATTTATAACATCTTTAGCGTCACATAATGCAATTAACAACTACATGACTATGCAATTGACAGTTATGATATGGGCTTCAGGATGGGTTATCGTACTTAGGCAATTAAGCAACAAATAATCAATATACTTTAATACACTTGCGTCCAATCTTATAATATAAAGCTATGTTTTCAACCAATATAATAGTAAAAATCATTTCAAACTGTAAAAGCTTAGCGGGGCTATGAACTCACCTTCGAGTACAAGATAGTCCAATTACTCACAGATACAAACGCAGCAAGACGATAGATGCCAACTATTTAAATTAAGGTCGCTATAAGTACTGTGTACTTTAATTTAATAACCATTGAATATAATCTTATAGTTGTTACCATGTGACTATCGTTTCGGGCTATCATAATTAAAGAGGTAATGACTATGACGTACGGGGTTAGGACACTTTAAATCGTAAATCCAACAAACTCGTCTCGGGATACGCCATCCGTAAGGGCATCATATGAAAATACTCTCGCTCTTCGGTATTATAGCTACTTTGACTAACCACTCAATTCCTATATAGCATAATCACCGTTTAATCGTTTTCGTAAAATAATTATTTATAAAGTGAAACGTTTTTTTAAATATACTTTTTCGTAAGAAATGACCTAATTTGGTCGTTTTTAAGGTGTTGCTCGCTCGTTTCTTACGTCCTCCACGTTCTTGTAGTAGGATCGTGATATAACAAATATTAATAAATTTTCAAGTTTTTGATTTTCTGCGATGAATAGTGTTTTTTATTCACAAACAGCTCGTTTTGTCGTTTAGTTTTAATTAGCGTAAACTTGTAATCAGTATAACTTATTCAGTTTTATATCCTGATTTAGTGATTCTTCGAGTACGTCTTTGTTATTAATAGAGGTCATAATATTTATAAAGTTGGGTCCGGCTGTATGAATAGTAACTTTTAGCTGTTCATAGATTATAAAATTACCTTTATAAACATTTTAATTATCGAAAATGTCGTGTTTATTGTTTATAGTTCCGTTTTTAGTGATTCTTTCGAGTACGATCTAGTAATTAAAGTACTATATCTATTATTAGATGTTTTAAAATGAAAGTTTCTGTAATTGAATAGTAACTTTTATAAAAATCAGTTTTATAAAAGTATTAACTATCTGTACTTGTAAATGGGTATATTTTCGTTATTAATCGGTTTTTCGAGTTTTTTTATGACCATAGATACCTCTTGTGAAATGTAGTATTTTATAAATCATACAACATTATATGTAATTTGTCGAAATTTACAAACTTAGCCCTCCCTTAAGAGATATTGTTCAAGATGAAATAGTGTTTTAGAAAACTTGTCTTTAGTATTATTTAATTTAGTAGTTTCTTTAAAACCCCTAACTAACTCATATGAAACATATGTGTGTTACTTATATTAATGTACATTAGTCATATATTTTTTCATTTGTCCATGTATTAGACAAGTTTAACATTTACTTCCATTTATTTTCACACTTTTTTGTGAAGATTAAGAAACCTTATAAAACCCTAATTTAACCTAAACATGTTTATACTTAAATCATTTGTTTATACTATTACTTTTACTTTTACTTTCACTTGTTCATTGATATATATGACCATTATGACATAAGATTTAAGTGCATAAATCCTACTAAACACTAGAATGAAAACAAACTTCATTTTTACATATTAAAAAGTCCTTTAGTGGTGATTAGCTCATTAAATAACATTATTATACATCTTAAAATCAAAAAGAAATAAAAAGTACAAGGATTAGAAGACCTTAAGGATGATGTATGAGATGAGAAATGAATGCTAAACCCGTGTTTAGACTCAAAACCAAAGCTTACAAGCTTATAAACCCTAGATTAGGTTTGAAACCCTAATCTTCCAATTTTCTTCCTTAATACTTGACAAATGATGGAACCAATGCTAGCAAACACCTTAAGTATCGCCTCCGTTAGGATTTGACTGTGTAAAGGGTCTGTATGGGTAAGAAAAATTTTGTATGGTTTGATTATATGAGCTTATAATGCCGTGAGCTATAAGAGAACAAAGGAAGGATTTTTGTGATTTTTGGTTAAGTGTTTAAGAAAGGAAGAGTGCATGCATGCTATATATAGTGAAAATATCTTATTAACCTAACCATGGTTACTTTCTAACCCTTGCTCAAGGTTAAATTAGCCCAAGTGGTTCATGAGTGTAAGAGATGAGTTCCCTTATGATCTTTTCTTAAAATCTAGATAATTATGGACATAGTCGATAATTCTTGGGCCTCTCATCAATAAATTAAGCCACATACTCATATGTATGTTGTTATATTTATTAATTTGAGTATTGGGTATAATCGTGGGTATTTGTTTAGGCGTAGTTAGGTTTTGGAACTTCCGGGAATGCCTAAACGCATTTTATCGTGAAACGTAAGCATTTTAACTTAGTCAATAAAAATAATGATGAAAAAAGTTATTAATTATCCTATATATACTAATCATATTAACATTGCTTATGTAAAAATTTACAATTGTTTAATGCGCGTTTACTCATTGTATGTATTTCAGTTTACGAGATTTAGCTTAACGATTATGATTTAAAAGCAAACGCATAAAACCCTAAAAATAATTAGTGGATTAAATAATGTCATACAATGACCTAAAACTGAAACGAAGTAGTGTTATATTATTTGACTAAAGTAAGAGAGAGTTTTGCATGCTAATAGAAGTTTGAGTTTTGAGTTTGCTGCGTTTAGCTCATGTTTGGATGTTAGGAGATGAGACTTTACCAATTGCAATTGCCCAAGGTAAATTCTTGAATATTTTGGACAAAACATAAAGTCGTCAAATCCTACTTATATTGTGTATTTCTTATGCATATCATTTGCCAAATATTTGGAACAAAAATATTGGACAAGTAGACTCTATATGACATCCATCTAACAAGATTAGTGTGAGTTATGATCGATGCAAGTGAGAGTTTATGATCCGATGCATATTTTATCGTTTGGGAAATTAGGGATGCAGTTATTTTCATACAATCGAGTAGCTGATTGAGTATGTAGGTTTAAGATCACTTTCATCTCTTATTATATTTGATATAATCTTAAAGCTAGAAAAATAAGAATCTGATTTCTTGTCCACACTCAAAAACTTGTCAATTAAATTCGATAATAACATAAATCATAGTTTGGAATATATGAATTGATATATATTTCGAAATCTTCTTGGACCCTCCAAACGAACACTCTTTTAAAAAGACAAATAAACGATTTTTCATAGTGTGTTTTCCACTAATCTAAGATAGTGTAGTGTGAGGTTTGATTTTAATAATGACAGATTAATTTCTTACTTAGAAAATTGTTCTTATAATTTGGCGTGTGTTGGTTCTCGCGAATTTCAGTATATAATAAATTATAGGCAAATACAAACTCTTCACTCCTTGACCAAGGTAAAAAGTCAAGAACTATCTACGAATAATATAAAAAATATAAAGAGAATCAATGATTAAAAAGGATTCCGGAAGTTTTGGATTACCGGGTTCGTATTGTCCCAACGAGGCTTGCAATTGAAAGTTGATCTGGTTTGATGTAGATTGAGTGGAATGTTTTCTGATTGATTATACGTTCCTTAACAATACAGGGAAGCAAAATTAGGTTATAAGGAAACCGTACTTAATTACCATCTAATGGGAACAAAACCGTCAATAACGGGCATGCACAAAAAATGAGGAAACAACCCCCCCCACCACATCAAAAAAAAAAAAAAACTACCAGCAGAAACGGTACACTACCAGCAGAAACGGTTTGCCTACTTACTACAGTCTACAGCAGAAACGGGCGAATACTACCAGCGAGAACGAGGCTCAAAGACTGCTGATTTTAAAAAATCGTTTTTTAGCCAAAACTCAAATCACGAAAGTGTCTCTTTATCTAGGGACTCATGTTTTTATGCCAACTTTAATAAGGCACTTTTATAAAAAATAAAGCACTCTAATAAAGCACTATCGAATATGCACAACAAGCTGCTGATTGCAGGATAAGTCTAGTAGCAAATCGAGGCTCATAAACTGCTGAATTTAAAAAAATCGTTTTTTTAGCCATAGAACTCAAAACAACGAAAGTTGTCAAACCAGGGCATCGTTTTTTAAAGCAAACTTTAATAAAGCGCACTTTATAAAAAATAAGCACTCAATAGAAGCCCAAAAATCCCAATAAGCTGCTGAAGTTGCGACAAGTTAAGGTTAGGACTTTTATACTTTTCTAGTAAAATTACGCTGTTATAAATAAGCTCAAAATTAAACCAAAATGAAAAAGGGAAAGCTGTTTTGGAACAGCTTTATATTTGTTGTGCTTAAATCTGATTCCAAAAAGCTACATCTTTTTCGAAACCAAAAACAAATTGACTCAACTCAAATTGGCTATGCATATAAAATAGTTAAACTCTAACTTTTTCTAACCATAACGCCAAATGAACATTAGCTAAAAATCCTTAAATAAGCCAACCGTGACAAAAGTTGCTGTTGGATAATAAGCCACTAATGAGGCCTTATTAAGAACACCTAGTCACTTTTTTAAATAAGAGCCTCATTTGCGATAAGCCCACAATAAGCACATAATGACCTAAATACATATTTTTTTGATTTTACAGAATAATAAGGCACTTTTGAGCTTAAAAAATGAGCAAGCAATTGGATTGATCATGATGTATAAGCTAACAAACAGATTGGAGATTTAAGCTCATATGAACAATAATTAAGGCTGCCAAAAGATATTTTGAAACAATAAATAAGCAGAATGTTGAGCTTATGAAAAAGATAGCTAAAAAAATGATATATTAAAAAAAGACCAAAGTATAAATAAATGTTACAAAAGCTTAACCAAGATAAATTCTAAGCCTATATATTAACCTATTAAGCCAAGATAAGAAGAAATAAACAATAAATAAGCAATGCTTATACAGTAACCTTAAGACAAAGTGCTGTCTGCAAGAATTAACATCACATGAGCTTACAATGACTCTTAGCCTAAATCTAAGAGAGAACCCAAAAAGGGCACGCTTTTAAGCTCCCTAGTTATTAATAAGCTTAGGGTAGTGCAGTCCATTTGGTTTTCCATTACAACCAACTTCCAAAATTGTTCGGGCTTTGTTTCTCCACAGAATTAACTGCCATAAGGTGTATATTAGGTTATTAAATGCGTTTTGCAGAATTTAAATTAGTTAACATTATTTAGCTCAATAAAGAGCTTTGAGTAGCTTTAAAAACAACCTTAATGGTAATGTACAACTTGGAACCGAATTGCAAAACAACTGACTATTTCATTAAACTTGGAACTTTTGACAAATTGCAGAAGACAAAGTTTTAAATATTAAAACATATAAATTAACAGCACTTCTAAAACTAAAAATTACACTCTCTTCAAAACTAAAAATCTACGCTCTTTATACATAGGCTCTACTAGCTTGTTATTTCTACAAAGAAAAAAATAAAAAAAAAAAGGTAAACAAGCTGAAGTACTTCTGTTTGGACTTGTTATTGACTTTTCTTTTTTGAGCATTGACTGTAGTTTGTTTTACCTGAGATATAAATCTTCCTTGTGCTAGTATTGTGAGTATAACTCCCTAACTATAACTGGACTTAATTTCCTATGTATTCTCTCTCATCCCTTGGATCGAAATGCCCTTTGGATTGCCTAATTGGCATTTGTGGCCATTGTGGGTAAGTGGCGAAGGTTTGTCAAGTGGTTGAGGGAGTGTTGCAGGGTTAGAAGTATGGAGCAAAAACTAGGTCGCTTGGCTGGTTTTAGGTTTTATTGGCAGGGAGAATGGGAAAGGGTTTATAAAGGTTGGGTTGTGAAGAGAGAGGTTGAAGATCGATTAAGGGTATGTTTGGTTTGTGTACCAAGGTAAAAGCCTTCTCACTTACATTCTTTCTTCTTTTCATTTCTTTTTCCCACCTTTCTCTTCTTTTATAATTGAATGTTTCTCAAATTGGCTCTTATAAATCCGCCCCTGCCTCTTGTTTATTAATAATATAAGTTTGGGGTTTGGCATTTTTGAACCCTTGCAAGTTATAATTTTCTTTGCTTTTTTTATATTCTCGGAGTTGACTAGACTGCTTTTGATTGGGCTTCGTCTGCACACTCATTCTTTTCCATCCCTGTGTTACGGTTTTTGTTGCTTTCTTTTGCTTGTTTTTCGTACTTTTGTGAGTCTCCGTTCCTGAAGCCACCATTAGCAAAAACAAGGCATATATTTGGCATTTTGAGTCAGTTTTTGGTTATTTTAGTTCGTTTTTAAAGGTAAAGGTATGTGTTAATTACAGCACAATACCCAAAATCACCAAACTAAGATGTTGCTGTGTCCCACGCAATGCTTTGAAGTAAAGCACTTCGATGAAACCAAAAATCTCTATCCCCTCGACTAATACCTACCTTGGAGAAGTAGCCACATCTGTTTATTCAAGGGAAATAAAGAATCAATATTTAGCTCGACAAGCTTCCCGGCGTCGCACCAATTGTTATATTTACACACATGTACTCTATTTTTTTTTTTTTTTGGTTTTTTTTTTTTTTTTTTTTTTATACATGTTTAGAATTCCTTTTATTTATCAAACAATGGGTCATAGAATGAGTAACGTTCGTAGACATAATCCACGGACGTTCCTGGACGGACTAATTTCATCGACCCGATTTTTTTACATGAAAAAAAAAAAACCCCAGCTAGACCAATTAATCAAGATCTTTCTGTGATTATAGGTTTAGATGTTTAAGCCTACTGCATTACGCTTCATTGGACTTGCGAACTTTTTAAGACTCCTCCAACCAACATATGGTTTATATGGATTTGAAGTTGTGTGCTCCGTTTTAACTCATACCATAGATCAACTCTATTTTCATAGTGCATAATTCAAGTATATGAATCACGTGACACTCAAAGCAACAACCTTATCTTTGGTACTAGTAACCTGGCATTTTAACCATAGAACTTTTTGAACAATTATTCTTTCATTTATAAGTTCTACAAGCCATAGGAATGTACGTTGCTTAGTTTGACTCCTACTCTAGGCTCGCTCTCTAGTAGGATATCTACAACCACGACGGTGTTATCTAAGTTTGAAAACCACCACAGTTGCTAGCGTAGTGGGAATACATTCAACACTTCTTCGCTACTTATGGCTAAAGGATCGGTGTCTTAGTTTTGAACACCCTCACCTCGACTTTCTTCCAAGTGAGATATCACAACACACCAAAATCCTTTAGAATTAAAGACGTCTTAGTTTGAACCCCTCCACTCCAGTAGTATGTCGGTTAGAAGTGAGTGGGATATCACGATCGCCCGATATCTATGTTTTATCTAGTCTACCCAATGATCAAATGTATGCGTCGATTGATCATATTTACATATATTCGTGCAATTTTTGACATTCATACATTCAGATTATGTTCTTTGGCCATGTTTTATCTTTCAAAACCTTTGTTTTTAAAGAAATAAGTTACAAATGAAGCTTTTTGAAAACATCGATTGACTTAGTTGAACAAGATCGTATATTAGGTGCAATTAAAAGTTATGGGGAGAAAAAGAACAAAACCATCTCTCTCCCCTCTTTAACCTGCCTAAAAAGTTTATTCATATTAGTTTTGAGACGAATCTTGCTTTAACACATAAACTTATTATTTAAACTCTATCTTTCCTTGTTTTCACCTTTTTAAAATTAAAGCAATAGTATTAAGAATTCGTGAAAGCTAGGCACCTGATCCGGAACTAGCTTACAGGGCGTCATTCGCATTCTATGATGAGTCCAAAATTATTCGTCATTCTCCCAAAAGAAAAGTCAAAATCTTGTGACAAAACACTAATTTTGATTTCTGAAAATTTTTTAAATTTTTTCATTTTTTTGGTTATTTTGCAAAAATTCTTGCGTGTTGAAAAACCGGGTTTTACGTATCGTCTTGGTAACAATGCTGCACTACGCGCAAAATCCAAATCGAAGTTCCTAGCTCCAAATAGTTACTAAACCTGTCCTCGATAGTTTCTGAAGAGGTACTACGTTTATCGCCTAAGGCCGTTTGATGATAGTATGCCAATGCATAAAACGTTAGTCGATTAGATTTCGGATTATGGGAACTGTTCCCAAATGAAGCTCGAGGATATTGGAATAGATCGAGAGTGATACCGAATAGACAAAACGAAGATGTGCCATTCACAATTAACGGGCAATCATGGATCAAAAACAAGCACACACATGAAATACGGGTGTATAGAAAAAGATCAGCTACTCACAAAACAAAACAACACTAAACGATTGATTCATACAAAATTTACAATACGGTAAGTCTATGGGTTGCTCCCACGAAGCGTTGTTTTTAGGTCGCGACGCTTGATCATTTCTCCCCTGAACTTCAATGTCACAATGGCGGAGAGAGTTTGGAGATATTTAGGTACCTACCAATGTGTGGTAGTTTCCTTCTCCAAAGTAGTGCTTTTATACGATGAACCATTCCCCTTGTAAAGTTGGGACCTGGAGTTTTGAGATAATGCGCACCGAGATGTGTCGCCATAAGGAAATACTTGAACACATGGTTGGAATGGTGTATCTATTCGGACAACCGGGATTTCAATTTGCCCGTGTAAATTCTTATCAGTCTAGAGAGTTGAAAAAGGAGAGAAATCATCTGGATCACTCCAAACAGTTGAAAACCACGCTTCAGGTTTTTAAACTCTTAGATCATGGATCTCTGTGGTTTTTGCTGCTTTTCGTAGAGTAAAGAGTTTTCGTTATAGCGCTGAGATCAATCGACGTTTATTAGTTCATTCGAGTTGAACTTCTCTGTGCATCACCATGCCAGTTAATGAGCATCCAAAATTTGTTTGCTTGGGAACCCAGTAGGCTTTGTGAATATAACTGTCGATCGGTAGATGACATAATTTCAATACACAGCTTATACGGAGTGCACTCGATGGGTGTTTTGTTTAAGCTGTGCGGAAGAGGCCCAGAGAGAAACATCTCGTTTGAGTCCGATCAGGGAGGCAACGATTTTTCTCCCACGCGTTCTTTCTCTGGAAGGATACGCTTTAATACCTAAGATTTGACTACCTCACTTGTCACTTGTTTGTGGATGATATGCGGTGGAGAGACGTATGAGTGTATCTCATACTTAAGCTATGTACCTTTGTAAAATGGTTATTGACAAAAGTGTGTTCTAGCGATCACTTATGAATAGCATTTACGAGGTTAGCACCAAATCGATAAAAGAGAGCTTTTTAAAAATTCTTGCAAACAACCCTTCGCGGCATCTTTGGTGGCGGAGCGCTTTTGCTTCAACCCATTTTGAACACAGTAGTCATAGTCAGGGCAAGGAGAATTTATTTGTTTCAATCGTAAACGACGTAAAGGGCACCATAAAGTCCAACATGCTCCTTTGTCCCAAAGTCAAAGCTTTACAAAATTGGAGGAGTTTTGAGGCTTATTCTCATCCCGTTGCGAAGTTTTTCCGTTGTGTTGGCCATGAGTCACAGAGTTTTGATCAACACTGACCTGTGGGGGCATTCGCCTTGTAAATGGTGGGGCTCAAAAGAAGCCGGAATCAAGATATTTTGTGCGGTTAGGTTTGCACCATGATGTCCCCCTGTCTGGGTCATGTTTGTGGCAAGCCTCGAGATGTCCTGAGAGCTCTTGCTGCTGCCCACTATCGCTGCTATTCACCCTGATTCCAATCTTGATATGCCGTCAACAGAAATTTTGAAATAGAAGGGGTCATCCCCAAAAATAATGTTTCACGTTCCTTGAAGAACTTCTTTTTCTGTCTGGGTTGACATGCCTTCTCACTCAACGAAGTTACCCGCAGTAGGTAATTTGCAAAGTCAGGCCAAACCAAGGCTTGTCGGTACTGACTCACCATCGAAAAGCTCACATACTTAACGTCTCGAGAGGAAATGTTTCATTAATCTCTTAGGGTCCCGGCAAAGTAGACTCGTATTATCATCGGGTTTTTAATCGGGATCAGAATGATCGCGTGCCTGAGGTTCCTCGGCTCCTTTTTGTGTCTCAAGAACTGTTTAAAAAGTGTCAAACTTCTTGGAGGAGGAGAACCATCGGAGCATCTCGCTTTTAGGATCCTTTTTGGCAAAGAGATTACTTGAGAGCTGGAATGGTCGTATTGGCATATGCTTTCTGTTCCTATGAAAGATAAGTACGGAATTTTTTTCGAATCGCATCACACTACGGCTAACAATTTCTTTTCCGTCATCTGTGGTGTAATAGATTCTAGCACTTTCTTTTTTTTCGGAAATCGTCTTGCTAGCTTTAATGGATAGGCGAAAGTGTTTTTATGACTTCGTATGCCCCAAACTGCCCCTTATGGGTAATCACTTGCATAGAACATATGTGCGATATAGGTTAGATCCCAGTTTGGGGCAATCAAAATGGAGCTTCTCGTAAGTTTATTCTTTACGTTTGGCAAGCTTGGTGCATCTCATTAGAGAAGATGAATGGGGTATTTCTTCTCGAGAAGATGAGTCATTTGGTCGGGATATTTTGGAAAAATCTTTATGGAATCTCCGGTAATAACCGTGGCCTCTTTCTTTTACGATAGATTTGTCGTGGATGTCCAAGAAAAACTCTAAACTCGCTCTTTGAAAGATTGTTGGGTGAATGAGGTTAATTTGGAAAAGACATTATTTTGGCTTTGTAACCTTAAAATCCCATTTTTTAGAATTATTATGGCCGAGGACCATGCTCATCTTTGACATAAAATGGCACTCTTCTACCAGTTAAGACAAAAATGGTGTTTCACACCTTTGCAACATTTTCTTAAGACGGGAGAGAGATGCAGAAGAGGCAATTTTCTAACGGAATTCCAAAGAATGAGAAGTCATAAAACAACACCCATGAAGACTTCCATTGTCTTTACAACAATGTCAAGTTGAAAGATGGACCCTAATCTTACACCTTTGGAAGTGCCCCGGTGCATTGCATAAGCCGAAAGGCATGCGGACAGGTATGCGCAAATAGTTTCGTAGAGGACAAGTAAATGTGGTCTTTCTTGATCTACAGAGGGTCCATGGGAATTTGGAAATACCCAGAGAAATCATCAAGCGAAACATAGTCTCGTTTCCTGGATAAATTCTCGAGCTTTGATCATAAACGGGGAGTGGAAAGTGGGGTACTTTTGGGTGGCTTCATATTTAACTTGCTGGTAGTTCAATTGCATTACGCCACCCTATAGTTTTGTGTTTTCGTGTGGATATTCTGCTCGAGGTAAACCAATCGTGTTGGGTCAACTCAATTTTCTTCATTTTGAACAACTAGGTAAAATCCACCCCGTTTTTGGGAAAACGCACAATGTATCGGGGCGTGACCCTAATGGACTTATCGGAGATTGGGTAAATCAATCCTGCGTCAACGAAGTTTTTTCAACTTCATTCTTGTGACATGTGGATTTTTGGTATTAACCTCTTCTCTGATGCTAGCAATTGTACGGTTTATGTCCTTTCCATCTAGAATTTTGTGGGTCCAAAAGTTACGGTGTTAATACCCTGAATATTTTGTCGGATAATTTTCCATAGCCAATGGCTCGTCTTGTGATGTGGGGACTTAAGGTACACCTTCGATCAGATCGGCGTTTTCCCACCAGTCCACAAAGAATTTATTCTTTAGCAATTGTGATGGTAACTTGTTGCTCATCTTCCAAGAATGCGTTATTCATAGATGGGGAGGGTAAGTCTTTTGAGGTTCAACCTTCTGGCGCGTACATCAATCGAAGATTTAAAGAGTTTTGGCTTCACAAAGTTTGATTTCTTCTTGGGTTCTGTGTGAACATTCTCCTTGATTTGGAATAAGGCAGTCGGTGCGTTGAATTGGTTCATTGTTCAGAATGCTTATAGGATGAGAATGTCCCGCCTGTCTGCGTGCTCATAATAGTGCGGATTTCAATTCCGGTTGCAGTTGTATCATCATCTAGAGACGAAAAGATTTGCTTCTCTTTCGAACCTAGTAGGAAAAGTTCACTTCTCTACAAATGGATGTTAAGTCGGAGTGATATTAGCAACAAGTAGATCAACGCAAGGAGAAGGATTGGTCCGTTTGCTACTGAATCAGAAAAACCTAAGACCTCTTTGCGAGTATTCTTCACTAGCCATATCAAATGACGTCTCCGGTTCTGTCTGTAATATGATTCGAATTTGCCGTGTACCTCGATCGAGATTGATCTCGGTTGAAAGTTATGGCTCTTTGCCTAACACTAGACGAAGGGTAATTTCACTCCTCGTACACATCGATTAATGCATAGTACGACTAGTTTTAAGGAAAAACTCTCCTCGAGACATTAGAGGTACTGTTCGGGGGTCTGGTCCTCCAAATTCAACAACCACAAAAGTTCGGATGGAAATTGGAACTTTCTACAACACAAAAAACAGATCGGTCTTCTTGGGCGTTTTGTTTTAGGTACGATTGGTGTAGTGATTTGAACGGTCCGCCTCTAGCCTACTAGGCATCGGCGACATGTTTGGGGTAGCTCGGAAAGAGAGAAATCCTTCCACACGGAATACGGCATAAGATGCATGCATTGCACCGGATTCGGCAAGGCATTGCATGTGTTTTTTATTGCCAAGAAAATCAAATTTTTTGGGATAGGATCTGACCGTGGGGTCTCCAAGTTTTCTAGGATAGTGTTAAGATGACCGATCCGAGCCAAGTTTCGTTCAATTTTGCATTTCACTTCAATTTCTCTTTGTTACGATTAAGGCTTTTTAACAGTTGTGGCGGATTTAGGCAACATAAGAGTATAAAGCATCCAAAAAGCTAATTTCAAAAATTAATATCTCGTTGGAGAAGATTTCATAGTGTGAATTTTCAATTTGTTGTTAGCTGTTTCACGGCGGGTTTTATCGTTTTTCTCGAAGGAAATGGATTGACACCTTTGGGGAGCACTAACGAGTTCAACATCGGGCCCTCTTTGGTGTTTGATTTCGAGAAATTGGGGGGGGGGGGGGTGGGTACTTGCACGACAACCAGAGGTAGGACTCGTCTTTGGTGCTTCGTTGTTAGTCTAGAGCAATCGTATCCTTTGTGACTCGTATCACGATTATCTGAAGTAGACGTTTCGGGTAGGGGAATCGTTGGGTCCTTGTCAGTTACTACCACCGCACTCTCCGGGTGGTGATTCTCTTTTCATAATCTTCTTTAGGGTTGGGTAACTCGGTGTTACCCGGGAGAGATCCGACTCTTAAAGTGGAAGCCAGGTGTTGGAAACTACCATCTTGGAAAGCAAATTGGCTACTATTGTCCAATTGATTTTAGCATTCCTATAATTTGGGATTTTGTGTTATTTTGTACACTGACTGAGCCAAGTTGGTTAATTGATTTTGCGTATTTATTATGATTGCATCGTTGGCTTTGACGTAGCTATCGAAATCGAGCTTAGACACACCTGGAGCTTGTGGAACCGGAGCTTGATGAGTTGGTGCTTGATAAACCGGGGGTTGATTAAATTGGGGTTGATAAATTGTCCTTGATTGAATAATTATTACCACTGGTCCACATGTTTTTGGTTGTAATGTCCCTCGAGTTTTGATTTGAAGTTATTTCCTTGATTGAAACAGGTTTTGATTGTTTTGATGATTTTTGCGACCGGGAGAGAACAACGGCATGGTCGAATTTGATTAGACAAATCGGATAGGTCGGATTCCGGTATTTCCTTGATTTAAATTAACCGCGGCGGCTTGTGACTACATTATGCTTGGATTTTATCGTGGAACATTGTTTGCACCCTGGTGGCTGGGACATTTGTTGTTAAGAATTGAGCACCTCCGCAAGTTACACAACTTGGCTCGATTGCTTTATAACAGGGGAGCTAACTGGGAACAGGAGCTTACGGAGTTGATTTTATCTGGTCTTATGTGCTAAATGTACGCCTAACAACTCTTTTAATTTTAGGCTACATGGATGAATGCTGGGTGAAGAGCCTGTACCTACTAGGACATATGATCTCGCCTTGCATGTGATTGACGAACTTTGGATATTGCTTTCGCGATAATTTTAGGCATTCTTAGGATCTTACACAAAAAATTTACCACCCGCAGCGGAGGTCATGTTTTGATCATTTAGTGTTTAAGGCATTGTAGATTGTATCGAGTTTGATGCAATTCGGAAAACAGGGAGGAGTGGCTATGCTCCTAAGAAGATCATTGGAAACCAGGATTTCCAAGCTTCACATATAAGTTTCGTCGAATTTTTGTTGAACCTCTCGTGATTTAATTTCGAAGATTGGTTGTTTTAGAAGGAGGAAAAATTTGTTGATGAATTTGAAACAAGATGCGGTCCCTGTTAATCTATCGATCTGAGGGGTTCTTTTTAGAGCAAATCGGGCCTGACGTCCTCGAGGAAAATGGGAAAATGCAATAGACTTAATCGACGTACTCGGGCAGTGGTGAAACTTCATCGTAGGAAGTGCTCTTGTTGAAATAAACCGGATATGAGCATGTGGGTCTTCTCTTATCGTGTCCTACAAGAATTTGTCTTGTTTTGAACAAGATATAGTGTCCCTATGCTTGATCTCGAAGTTTATTACTGCGGATATTTCGGAACTAACTGAATGGGCATCCTCGTAACCCTCGGTGGGTGCACCTCGAGCAATTGAAGCCATAGATCGATTATTCGGCGTCTTGGCACTTTCTTGTGGCTGTTCTTGAACATGGGTTATTCGATTCGAGAGTTCAACAATTAAACTGGTGAAGCTTCTTGTTGAGGCAAATATGGATTACAGTGACTGAGAATCGAAGTGCGCATGCACAAAATAGAATTCAAAAAGAAATTAACTATTTTTTTTTAATTTTTTTTTTTGGTTTTTTTCAAAATATTTATTCACAATTTATTTTTTATCTGGACAATTGAGAGAGACGATCTTAAACCAAATTTTTTATTTTTTTTAATCGCTCTACTTCACGGGAGCTCCCAATTCGAAAAAAAGCTAACACGCGAGCGGAGGAGGAGTAGAGTAGCGCAGACAGCTTATAAATCCCTCTTTCGGGTTCGTAGTTCATTTGGAACATCCTACCTATATACCTCACGTCTAGTTTGTTAATTCGAATCGAGGTGAGGCTCCTTATCCTCGTATAGTGATACAAATGGTAAGTCATTAAATCTTTGTTTCGAGTCGGGAACTCCACATCTTGTTCACCGGAAATTATGCATAAATACTCAATTCGTGATATTTATAATTTTGGTTATTTTTACAATTTATGTTGTATTTTTATTTCTTGTATTATGGACCATTTTTATTATCGTTTTTGATATTTTTTAATTAGATTTATATGATATGTAATAGTAAAAAGAAAAGAAAAATATTTTTGTGTTTTTTATTATTATTTTTTAAGATGATATATTCACAATAAGACAAACTTAAATCAAACGTAGGATAACTTATGTAGCACTTAGCCATCCCACTATCAGGTTAGCAGGCTGCCAAAAATTGGTGCTCGCAATATCGAGTATATATAAAATATAGGCAAATCCAAACTACTTCACCTAGGACCAAGGTAAAAGTCAACAGACCTATCTAGAAATAAAATATCTAGAGAATCAATGATAAAAAAGATTCCGCGGAGTATGATTCGCGTCGTATGTCCAACTCGAAGGCTGCAATTGAAAGTAGATCTTGGTTTGATTTTGATGAAAGTTGATCTTGGTTTGATTTAGATTGAGTGAGAATGATTTTGATTGATTATAAGTCCTAACAACTACGGGAAGCAAAATTAGGTATAAGGAATCCCTAAATTACAATCTAATGGAACAAAACCTAAAACGGGCATGCAAAAAAAAAAAAAAATGCACTACCAGCAGGAACGATGCACTACCAGCAGGAACGGTACACTACCAGCAGAAACGGTGCACTACCAGCAGAAACGGAGCTCTAAAACTGCTGATTTTAAAAAATCGTTTTTAGCCAAAACTCAAAACACGAAAGTTGTCCGGGACATGTTTTTAAGCAACTTTAATAAAGGCACTTTATAAAAATAAGCACTCAATAAGCCCCAAAAATCCAAATAAGCTGCTGATTGCAGAAAGTTATAGAAACGAGGCTCCAAAACTGCTGAATTTAAAAAATCGTTTTTAGCCAAAACTCAAAACACGAAAGTTGTCCGGGACATGTTTTTAAGCAACTTTAATAAATGCACTTTATAAAAATAAGCACTCAATAAGCCCCAAAAATCCAAATAAGCTGCTGATTGCAAAAAGTTAAGGTTTGGACTTACTTTTAGTAAATAAGCTGTAAAAAGCTCAAAATTAAACCAAAATGAAAAAGGAAAGATGTTTTGGAAAGCTTATATGTTGCTTAATCTGATTCCAAAAAGCCTTTTCAACCAAAAACAACTTAACTCAACTCAATTTGCATCAAAATATAGTAAACTCTAACTTTTTCTAAAATAAGCCAAAATGAAAATAAGCTAAAATCCTAAATAAGCCAAACTGAAAAGTGTGCTTTTGGAAATAAGCTCACTAATGAGTCCTTATTAAGCCCACCTATTCACTTTTTTAAATAAGCCATTTGGATAAGCACAATAAGCACAAATGACTAAACTACTATTTTTTTGATTTTACTGAAAATAAGCACTTTTGAGCTTAAAAATGAGCAAGCAATTGGATTCTTATGATGATATAAGCTAAAAACAGATTGAGATTTAAGCTCAATGAACAATAATTAAGACTCAAAAGATATTTTGAAACACTAAATAAGCCAGAATGAGCTTATGAAAAAGCTAATTATCCCTTTTTTTAACTCTCATGCAGATTCTAACTTAAACTTTAAAACACATTTGCACATTACAACAACACTTACCCAATGCATATAAACACTTAAAATTAATATGCAAACAAAGCTTAATATCTACTTTAAGCTAAAACTCAAAAATAAGCACTTCTACTTAAGCAAAATTCAACAGGTTCACAAATAAGCTAATATAAACTTGGAAATTGAAATTCAACAAATAAAAACTTGATTAAACAGCTTATAAGACCTAAATATAGCTAAATGAAATTTATCAAATGACCACAACCCATTCAAGAGCCAAAATGACCCATTTTCAGCCTTGACCCAAACACCCCTTTAAGATTATGAAATCCATTTTTAAAACTAATTTTAAGAGATTTAGGCCAAAGCTTTTAAAGACAAATGATTATATGAACATATTAAGCACTAATGAACCATTTTCAACAGAAATTAAGCACTTAGATAAGCTGAATAAGCAAAAGGCAATTTTAGCTAAAAATGACATATTAAAAGAACAAGTATAAATAAATGATACAAAAGCTTAAACCAAGGAAAATTAAGCATATATTAACACTATTAAGCAAGATAAGACAGAAATAAACAATAATAAGCAATGCTACAGTAACCTTAAAGAAAAGTGCAAGAATTAAATAAGAGACTTACAATGAACCTCTAGCTAAACAAGAGGAACCCAAAAGGGCAGCTATAAGCTCCCTAGCTTATTAATAAGCTAGGGTATGAGTCCATTTGGTTTTCCATTACAACCAACTTCCAAAATGCTTTCCACAATTCAAATGCAAAGGTAATTCAGGTTATTAAACTGGTTTGCAGAATTTAAACTTAGTTAACACTTATTTAGCTCAAATAAAGAGCTTAGAGACTCTTCAGAGCTTATGAGTAGCTTTAAAACAAACTTAAGGTAATGTAAACTTGGAACACGAATTGCAAAACAAACTGAAATTTCATTAAACTTGGAACTTTTACAAATTGCAGAAAGGAAAAAGTTTTTTTTTATATTAAAAACTAAAAATTACACACTGCCTTACATGGCTCACTAGCCCTATTTATACAAAGAAAAAGGTAAAAACAAGCTGAAGTCTTCTGTTTGACTTTCATTGACTTTTCTTTGTTGAGCTTGACTGTGTTTGTTTGCTGAGTATAAAGCTTCCTTGTGCTAGTATTGTGAGTATAAACTCACAATATATCCTGGCCCTTAATTTCCTTGTATTCTCTCTCAACCCTTGGATCGAAAATGCCCTTGGATTGCCAACTTGGCATTGTGGCCATGTGGGGTGAGTGGGAAGGTTTTGTCAAGTGGTTGATGGAGTGTTGCAGGGTAGAAGTATGGGAGCAAAACAGGGTGCTGGCTGGATTTGGTATTGGCGGGAAGATTGGGAAAAGGTTTATACAAGTTGGGTTGTGACAGAGGGAGGTTGAAGATGATTAAGGGTATGTTTGGTTTGTGTACAAGAAAAGCCCCTCCACATCTTTCTTCTTTTCATTCTCTTTTTCCCCTTTCTTTCTTTTATAAATGAAGTTTCCCAAATTGGCATAATCAGCCCCTGTCTTTGTTTCCTTAATAATATAACTTAGGGGTTTGGCATTTTTGACCCCTCAAGTTATATTTTTCTTTGCTTTTTCTTCTCGGAGTTGACTTGACTTTGATTGGGCTTCGTCTTCACACACTTTTCCATCCCGTGTCCGGTTTTGTCGCTTTTTGCTTGGTTTTTCGTCTTTTTGTGAGATATCCGTTCCTGCACAACACAATTAGCAAAACAAGCATATATTTGGCATTTTGAGTCCGTTTTTGGTTATTTTAGCTCGTTTTTAAAGGTAAAAGGTATGTGTAATTAAGCACATACCAAAATCCCCCAAACTAAGATGTTGCGTGTCCCACGCAATGCTATGAAGTAAGCACTCGAGAAACCAAAAATCTCAAATCCCCTCGACTAATAACTTGGAAAAGTAGCCAAGCGTTTATCAAAGGGAATAAATGAATCAATAGCCTCGACAAGTCCCGGTTCTCACCAATTTTTATATTTACACAACTACTCTAAAAAATAACGGAAGTACAAACAGTTTTTGATCAAATGGAAGCATCTGTTCAACAGTTTTCAGTTGATAAAAAAATGTTTGGAAATTGCTAAGAAAGAAATTCTTTTGGGGGACTCTTACAAAAAGTCATGTCTCAAGATGTTCTGATAACTGTGATGAATTCTATGTCTTTGAATAATGATTCTGTGAATGTGAAAATGCAAAAGTGTGAATTGTGTGAATTGTGTGAAAAGTGTTTGAATCTTGATGCTGAGCTTTCCAAACCAAAACAAGCATATAATGATCTTTTGAAAAATCACTCCCAACTTGAAAAACATTGTATTTCTGTCAAAGTGTCAATGCAATTAAAACAAGATGTTTTTCAAAACGATGAATCTTGCGTTAATCAAAATGTTGTTGCAATTCAAGAATATTTTGAAATCAATGATTTGAAAGCTCGGCTACAAGACAAAGACATGACCATTTCTAAGTTGAAGGATACCATCAAATCTTTGACAAAGAATACTAAGGAAAAGAATGTTCATCATCATAAATGTGATCTTGAGCCCATAAATAAGGAATTAGAGAATAGTGTGGCAAAATTACTTTCAGAAAATGAGGGTCTTTGTATTGAAATTAATCATGTGAAATAGGTTTTTAAAGATCAATTTGACTCAATCAAACAGACACGTGTTCGTCATAAAGAACAGTGTGACTCTTTAATTAACAAACTGAACTTAAAATCTATGGAAAATGAGGATTTAAGAGCTAAAATTCAAGATAAGGTTTTTGTGATAACATCATTGAAAAATAATTTAGGAAAATCATAAGGGAAAGAAATTGTTGAAAATGTTGTACAGATACCTTCTAATAAAAAGAATGATAGGATCTCGCAAACACCAAGTAGGAACAAGAAGAATAAAGTAGAAGCCCAACCTAGGGAAGTTAATAAAATGAATCGTGTTGTTAAACCTATTTGTGATGTTGATGTTAAGCAGTCTCTGTCAAATGCGAATTCTGATATTCTCTGTGCTACTTGTAATAAATCTATGTATGATGGTGTTCATGATAAATGTATTCTTGATCTTGTGCAAAATGGGAATAACCGTACTAAATCTGCTAAGAAACATAAAAAGCAGAATGTTTAGAAACATACAGGTCATGTATTCACTAAAGTAGAATTTAAGTGGAAACCGACAAGCAGAACTTTCACTATAGTTGGTAACTCGTTCCCTTTAACTAGGTTCACCTCTACTAACGTAGTGCCTCCTAAACAAACCACTTCCCACTTAGATGATATACAAAAACCAAAGTTAAAAGTCTATAGAAGGAATCCCAAAAATGTTAAACACATAGGTTCGAGTAAAATAGCTAAGATTGTAGAATCTAAGAATGCTAACCACTCGGAACCCAATCAAACTTGGGGATCCGATGCTACATGTATTCCATCGTCTTCTTTTCTTGTCATGATAGGTTGTCCAGATTGTACTATGTTATCCAGACTCTAGATGTTCGAAACACATGACAGGGAATCGCTCTCAGCTCATGAACTTTGTCAGTAAATTTTTAGGTACTGTTAGATTCGGGAACAACCAGATTGCAAGGATTATGGGGGTATGGTGACTATCAGCTGGGAAACATTATTATCTCAAGGGTTTACTACGTTGAGGGACTTGGACATAACTTGTTTCTTGTTGGCCAATTTTGTGATGTGGATCTTGAAGTTGCATTTCGGAAAAATACTTACTTTATTCGCAATTTAGAAGGTGTTGATCTACTTTCAGGGTCTTGTGGCACAAATTTGTACACAATTTCTCTTGATGACATACTTAAGTCATCTCCGATCTATCTTCTATCTAAAGTGTTAAAGACTAAGAGCTGGTTATGGCACCGTCGGTTATCTCATCTTAACTTCGGTACTTTAAACAAGCTAGCTAAAGATGGTCTTGCCAGAGGAATTCCTAAGCTTAAATTTCAGAAAGATCATTTGTGTTTAGCATGTGCATTAGGGAAAAGCAAGAAAACCTCTCCTCAACCCAAAGCTGAAGACACTAACCAAGAGAAACTATATCTTTTGCATATGGATTTGTGTAGCCCGATGCGTGTGACTAGTATTAACGGGAAAAGGTATATCTTAGTGATAGTCGATGATTACATAATATTTACTTGGGTTAGATTTTTGAAGACAAAAGATGAAGCTCCTGCGGCCATCATCAAATGCATCAAAAATATTCAAGTTCATTTGAAGCCATAGTTTGGAATGTTCGAAGAGATAATGGAACCGAATTTGTCAATCAGACACTTTGTGAATGGTATGAAAATGTTGGCATCTCGCATCAAACTTCTGTAGCTCGCACTCCTCAGCAAAATAGTGTTGTCGAAAGGCGAAATCGGACTCTTGTTGAAGCTGCTAGAACAATGTTAATCTTTTCTAAAGCTCCATTATTTCTCTGGGCCGAAGCTATCAATACAACTTGTTATACCCAAAATTGTTCTTCGATACGCCTCTAATACAACAAAACTCCATATGAGCTTATGCAAGACAAGAAACCGAACTTATCATTCTTTCATGTCTTTGGTTCACTTTGTTATCCTACTAATAACCATGAGGATCTGGGTAAATTTGATGCAAAAGCAGACATAGGGATTTTTGTTGGTTATGCGCCTGCAAAGAAAGCGTTCTAAATCTACAACAGAAGGACCCAGATAATTACTGAAACAATCCATGTAATGTTCGATGAGCTAATAGCAATGGCTTCTGAACAAGTTAGTTCAGGACCCGGGCTTCATTATATAACTCCTACTACATCTAGTACAGGACTCTGTTCAAATCCTGTTTCTCAACAACCTTGCTTGTTACCAAAAAGAGATGATTGGGATCGGTTGTTTCAACCAATGTTCAATGAATACTTTAACCCTCCACCAATTGTTGTTTCTCCAGTTCAAGAAGCTGCTGCTCCAAGAGCTGAATTATTAGCTAATTCTCTTGTGTCAACTTCCATTGACCATGATGCTCCATCAACAAGTATTTTCTCATCACAAGAACAAGAAAATTCTCCATTCATTTCTTAAGATGTTGAAGAATTACTAAAAACACCAACATTTACTGATGATCCTCTTAATGAATCTCCAAACGAAGACTCGACTTCTCATGGTTCATCATCTAATATGAGACAACTCCACACTCTATTCGAACACCTTGGTAGATGGACTAAGGATCATCTTATAGCAAACGTGATCGGTAATCCTTCTCGCTCTGTATCTACAAGGAAGCAACTTGAAACTGATGTCATGTGGTGTTATTTTGATGCCTTCCTTACTTCAGTAGAACCTAAGAACTTCAAACAAGCAATGACCAAACCGTCATGGAATTATGCAATGCAAGAAGAAATTCATGAATTTGAAAGACTTAAAGTTTAGGAATTGGTGCCGTGTCCAAATAACGTGTTCTTGATCAAACTCAAATGGATTTATAAAGTCAAAACAGATGAATCTGGTGGGGTACTAAAGAATAAGGCTCGACTAGTTGCTCAAAGATTCAGACAAGAAGAGGGTATCGATTTCGAGTAATCATTTACACCGGTTGCTAGAATAGAGGCCATTTGTATCTTCGTAGCAAATTCCGCTCACAAGAATATGACAATTTACCAAATGGACGTCAAAATGGATTTCTTGAATGGCGAGCTCAAAGAAGAGGTCTATGTATCTCAACCAGAAGGATTTGTTAATCAGGACAACCCATCGCATGTGTACAAGCTCAAAAAGGCTCTTTACGGTCTAAAACAAGCACCACGTGCATGGTATGAAATGCTGTCAAGCTTCCTCATCTCTCTACAATTCTCCAAAGGTGTAGTTGATCCAACACTCTTCACATGGCATGCTTGAAATGACATATTACTTGTACAAATTTATGTTGATGATATAATATTTTCATCATCTAATAATGCCATATGTGATTTTGTTAATCAGATGACCAATAAGCTCAAGATGTCGATGATGGGGCAAATGTCATTCTTTTTAGGATTACAAATATCTCAAAGTCCCAGAGGCATCTTTATAAATCAATCTAAATATGCTTCTGAAATTGTTAAAAAATATAGTTTGCATTCTACTGATTCTGTCGACACACCCATGATTGAAAACAAGAAACTGGATGAAGATCTACACGGTAAACCAGTTGATGTGTCAGGTTACTAGACGTTTAGTACCTCGGGAAGCACTCAGTTCTTAGGTGATAAACTTGTTAGCTGGTCGTTCAAGAAGCAAAAGAGCACTACCATATCGAGTATAGAGGCTGAATATATTGCCTTGTCTAGATGTTACTCACAAATCCTATGGATGTTTTCACAACTAACAGACTATTGTTTTAAATTCAATAAGATTCCTCTGTACTGCGACAACAAGAGTATGATTGCTTTATGCTGCAACAATGTTCAACATTCTAGAGCTAAGCACATCGATATTCACTACCATTTCATAAAGGATCAAGTGGAGAAGGGAATTGTGGAGCTATACTTTGTCCAGACTAAATACCAACTGGCTGACATCTTTACTAAACTGTCGCCTCAAGAGAGATTTAACTTCTTGATCGATAAGCTTGGTATGAGAAGCATGTCTCCAGAAACGTTGAAACGTCTGGCAGAGGAAACGGAAGAGTGATGGTGGTAACTCATATCTTGTATATATATACATAAGAAAACATAAAAATCCAAAAAGATTTTCCTTTTATAAAACTTTACAAAAACAAAAGAAAAAATTAAAAAATCAAAAAAATATAAAAATATCTATCTCTGGCATGTCTTTTGAAAATCGATAACATTTACGGCCTTAGAAATGTCATTTCATAATGATACGAGGCTGTAAATGAAGTTCGAGCAGAAGTTTCAAAAAGCTTTCAAAACATGCCAAAATGGCTTGCTATTATTTCAAATAGCAACCCGGTCATCATCTTAAAGGCAAGTATTCCATCAAAAAGGAGACTTGACCTTTCAATGGGAATTTATTCTCGGGCATGGTCTACTTTATGTCCATGCAAAGGCTTGTGATTACTTTGCATCACAACCCGTGCTTCTTATAATCCATAAGTGTACGTGTCAGTGCGCTTATATGTCAAAATAAGAGAAATCTTATTTTCTTGGGTGTTGATTTTCAAAATATACAATAATCATCTTTCAGATTCAATAGATCATCATTTTCTAAGACAAATTTGAACCATCAAATAACGACTACAACTCTTTCAATAGAAAACGAGTCATTATTTGAGGGGTTGAAACGGTCAAAATCATCTTCTTCACAACTAATAATGTGTCAATCAGAAAAGGTTTTAATGATATCGGGTGAATAATCAAAGTGGAGTTAATTAAATTTAACTCAATCGGGATTTAAATGGTATTTGTTTAATCTTATAGGGGTATTAATGCAAAATGTGTGA
>BQNB010006332.1:46118-83195 GCA_026074375.1 Tanacetum coccineum
CTTTTCATGTTCCATGTCTCCGCACTTTTCTTTGGATATTTCCAATGGGGGATTCAAGTCTAGTTGCATTCTGTACCTGGTATATAGTTTTGAGAAAAAAAGTAAAATAAAAAAAAGTTAGGAAAATTCTTGGTGTTTTTGGTAATAAACCACATAGATGTTTGGAATGTATATTTTTCTAAAACTTCTTACCAGGTTTATTACCTCTTCGAGCCTAAATATATGATCAAACCGATCATCTGGCAAAAAACTCTTCGAGCCATGCTTGTGAGACCAAATTCCATCGTTAAACATACCAGGTTTTGTTAGACTATCTTTTGCAGAAGGCAACACAACAGCAGATTTCTGAAAGTCCAGTGTAACAGGATGTTGACGAAAACCCGATCCAAAATAAGACACGCCATCCAACTGTTTTCCACATGGCAACTTTACTGACGATTTCTCAAAGTCCAAGTCAACCCCCCCTCCAACAGAAGCCGATTTAACCGAGCAAGCAGTATTCATTTGATGAGACCCAACACAACTCGGAGGATCGTTATGTACACTAACCACTTTTTTTCCACACGACAACTGTACCGACGAATTTTCAAAATCCAACACAACCCCCCCTCCAACATAAGCCGAGCTAGTTGAAGAAGCATCATTCACTTGATAAGACCCAACACAACTCGTAGGATGGTTTTGTACATAAGGATATAACAAACTTTCCTTCTCAACAGTACCAAATCCAACACATGACACATTACCAACCGAATAAGAGTCTACAGAATTAAGAGGACCTCTACATACTAAACTACTATTACTATCAGAAGAAGTGGCAACACTATTAAATTTTTTATTTTTTTTCCTATCATTTTTAGTTTTGTGAAAGTCAAGCATGTTTTCCATATTTTCAACTTTTTGTTTTCCTTTCATATTAAGATATCGAAAACTATTAGGGCATAACACAGAGGCATCAGCAGGGAAACAACAATAGTCAACATTAACCAACAACAAATAATAAAGGCAACATAAAAACGCATCATCAAAGGAACAATAAGCATCAATAATAAGCATCATGTAAAGTAGATTTAAGCACAAACCAACCACAAAACACAACATCAGATACATTTCAAAAAAAATAACATTCAACAAAGTAAAAGAAGAGCCGAGAGACATCACCTAAATCGCAAATCAAGTGGACATACAGCAAGCAAATCGAAACAGGAAGAAGACAATAATACCCAAATACAATATCGTAACACTATAAAACATTTAAAGGAGTGGAATACAGATGGACTACATGCAAGCATCCTAATCACCTGTATTAGTTAGTAGAAGAATTTGGATAGCACACAGATTTAATTATCAACCCACTTTGAAAGCTTTTGTGATTAAAATATTGGTTAATGGAAGCACCGATTGATTAAAATAAGAACTGTGTGATTAAAAAATTGATTGATGGAAGCACTAACTGATTAAAATAATAATTTCGTGATTAAAAAATGGATTATTGAAGCACAAAAAGTATTAAAAAAAATCATGAAAACATCTTTGTGAGAAGAGCACTTTGTATATAAAATTGATTATTTGATTAAAATAATAGTTACTGTAGCATTACTGAGAGCAAAACAAAATGATCTTTAGTATATATAGATAATTTTACTTATATAAATAAGTGAGACATGTCTATTTATTATTAAGCATGCATTCTTATACATGTTACGTTACTTAAATGTTATCAAAATATCATATCATATATATATGTGTCGACCAACACAAAGTAAACTATTAAACGCATAGGTGCAATACCGAGTTATACCTAAAAAGAAGTATACGGGTAAAAAAAGGACTAAGTTTTTAATTGTGGGTGACACTAACTATTTTGAAATAGTTTGAGCATATCATTGATATTTAGGTGACGTTAAATGAAATCACAGGTCGAAGTATGTTCATAACGCGAGGGTGCCTAAAGCAAAGTGAACACAAAGTGAAAACAAGACTCGACTGACACAAAACTAGCTTAACAAGCATAGTTTTATCCATTGACATTATAAAATACAATCGGTCACCAATGTGGGTTTAGACGGTTGTCTCATCCAGCCTCAAACACTGTCTCCTCTGCATGTGTAGACTTGACAATAGATTTTGTCTGAGATTTTGACGTGCCTTTGGAAGTGCCTTTGGAAGTTTTAGTTGACTTGGTATTCTTAGGTGGTTCAGTGCTTTGCTTGTTTTTCATCTCTTTAACCCTCGGTCTAATCCAGCAGAATGGCCTTCTTCTTTATCAGCATCATCGTGTTTCCTTTTCTTTAATTTATCAGCAACTCCTTTGTCCATAGCATCTTCATCCTCAAGGATTGACTCCATGAGAGCATGATACAGAGCTCTTTGCTTCAGACTTTTGTTGAATGACTTGGATTTAGTCATTGTTTCAAACAAGGTAGTTTTCTGATTAAATTCTGTAAGAGCGGTGGTATCATATGAAGTGATAGTTTCTTTGGGCTCTTGCTGCTTTCTTGTGTGCTTCATCTTAATTTTTCTGATGTCTTTAGTGCTTTTCTCATGTACATATTGTTGTTTGAGTCTCTCTACAATCTCAACTGGAACAGAGTGTTCCTTAGTGATATCAGTTGAGTGTTTCTGAAGTATCTTGTGGAGAGCATCATCCAGACTTGTTCCAAGGTAATCTTTGACAGCATTTGGGACTTTAGATTTGATGGTTGAAAGGAGTGCTGCGGAGTGATTAATAGTCTTGAGCTCTTTGACATCCTTTTCCAGATCAGTAACACTTTGATGGAGAGCAGAGAGGGTTTCATATTCAGAAACAGCAATTGTTGAGGTTGTAGCTTCAGTTGTCGTTGGTGTTGGGATAAGTGTTAACTGTTGAAGGTAAGGAAAGAGTGAAGACAGAAGAGAAGAAATAGTTGTTGACGAAGCAGTTGTGACTATTTCTGATGGATTGGCAACGGTATGTTCGGGGATTACAGATACTGGGATGGTGAGAAGAGGTGAGGTACGTGGAACTTCATGTTGAACATTAATATCTAACACTGAGACAACTTCTGTGTCAACCAGGGGAATATTATCAAAGTTGAGATATTTAGCAGCATCGTCGGATGAGATAGAAGAACTTGGAATTGGACCTTCAGTCTTCTGTGTTGCCTAAGAATCATCCTTCACTTGATTACCTGCACCTTACTGATTAACATTCTCGAGCTCAGCATCACCTGTTTCAGTGTTAGTCATCTCCACATCACCTTTTTCTTTGTCAGCAGTGTCAGCATCTTTCAAACTAATGTTTACATCACCATATAGCTCTTCATATTCTTCTTTATCAAACTCCTTGTATTCATCATTTGTTTCATTATCAGTAGGTACATACTCATCAAGAGTATGTACGAACTCATCATCTTGTTTTTCTTCTTCTTCATCATCGGATTATGTCCGTTCATCATCAGCTTGTTCATGATCCTTATCACTTTCAACATCATTACCATCATCATCATTGTCATCGTCATTGTTATCTCCACTGTTACCCCAAGATTCGTACTCGCTTTCAGAAGAGTCACATTTGGACACATTAGGAACCCCTGGTTTTAAACCAGGTCTTTTACTTGTGTCAATTAATTTACCTTTTGGCTCATCAGGAACCTCTGATTCGGAATCAGCTCCCTCACTTGAGCCACCTACTTGATGAATGTTTGTATCTCGTTTGCTTCTTTTAAGGGCCTTTTTCAATTGAGCTTCCTCAAGTAAGGCGGCATCAGAAAGCAATTCAATTCCCTTGCTCCTTTCTGCCTTAGTCGGTGCCTTCTTCTTTGACACAAACTCACCAAGAGTGTCTCGGATTCAAACACCAGCAGACTGTCTTTTAGTAGCAGGTTTCTTGGAAGACACAACTTTCTTAGTAGGTTCAGGTTCTTCTTCCTCTTTAGTGACAAGAGTTATCTTCTTCGAAGGAGAAGCAGGTTTCTTGAGTTTCCTTTTCATCTTGGGTGATGCCTTACCAGTGGCATATGCAAGATAAGTCTTGTAAGCATTAGAGTCCCGCATCTGCTGATTAGTCATCCTTTTGGGAAGTAGTGCTCCATATACTTGGAAGTCATCAGACCTGAAGACAAATCTTATGAGACCTAAAATGCTGTCATCTCGAGCAGTATGCATAAACATTTTGTTTCGCATTGAAATTGACTTGTCTTTGGAGATGAAGTGATGAATGATAGCTTTAGTGAATCTAGGATAGTACATATTTTCTTGCTTCTTGTGGTCTCTGTTTTCTATTTGGAATGTGAAGTCTTCCCAAAGTAGTTCGACAAAATTAACCTTCTTCTTATAGAACATTCCCCATAGAATTTGAGCTCTAAAAATTCAGAGCTTGTCAAGACCCGTAATTTTCCCAGATAAGCACTTGTTGATGATAGATGCAAAAGTTCTCCATGGTTGGTACATCTGATCAACGACCACTTCAGTGACAGATTTAATGTCTCCTTTGTGTCCAAGTTCCTTAATGAAGGAGACAATTTCATCATCTGATGGGAATTCATCAAAGTCTTTATTTGGAAGTCTAGGACATATCTAAAAGATTTCTCTGAATACTTCCATATCAATCTGTAACTCTTCTTATCAATCTTGAACTTGTAAGTGGTGGAGTCTTTCTTGTTTATGGTGAACCAAAACTGCTGCATATAAATCTCTAGAACATCTACAATAATGAGGAAAGAGGGATAGTAGGTAGTAAGAGCAAGAGCATCCAAAACAACTTGATATGTGGGTTCTTTCTGAATCTTTCAAGGATCAATTCTCATATTGCACTTGCCAATCTCGACTCGTTTCTCAAGTGGTACCAAAGCGTTGTCTAGAGCAACTTGTTGAGCGGCAGTAGTAGTCATGGTTCTGCTAAGATTTGCCAAATATAGTTTATACACGAACAAACGGATATGTATTTTACTGAGTGACAATTTGGTTCATGTTGATTGATTTTAGATGCATGAAGGGAATTATGACAGGTGATCAGGCACAGTTTATTAGGCTTTAAATTATAGCAAAGGTAGAATTAACAACAATCTAGACTGATTACTAAGAAAAAGAATTACCCTAAATAAATCAGCTAGTGAGAAACTTTAACGTAAAATTTGCCTAGTGAGATCTTTGTGTATAATTAGCCTAGTTCTAGAAATAATGTATAATTCGTCTATATAAACAGCATAATTCGCCTTGTTTTATTGATGCATAATTCGCCTAGTTAAATTGCACAATTCGCCTAGTGTAATTTCCGTATAATTTGCCTAAGCTTTTTTGCTTAATTCGCCCAGTGCAATTTACGTATAATTCGCCTAAGCCTTTTTTGCATATTTCGCCTAGAACAATTTACGTATAATTCGCCTAGTATAAGCATAATTCGCCCAAGCTTAATTTTGAATTTCCACAAACTTCACATTTAAGCATCAAAATCATTCTCAACGTGATTCTTATCAACCATAATCATCATTTGAACCAATCTTAACATGAATTAACCATAAAAAATTCCTTTTATGCACTATTCGACTCGTATGAACCCTAAAACCCAAGAAAAACAAATTTTGATGTTAAATCTTGTTTAAGATCACTCTATTACTCTCATAAGATCATTATACCACTTCTTAACACAAACCCATGAACTTTTTCAAGTTTCTAACCTTATACCCACATTTTCGACACAAAGAATCAACACAAACTCATTTAAATGTTAACAATATTAAAACTGTTTCAAACGAGTATTCCATATCCCTTAGTGATCAAAACCCCCCCAATCAATTTAACCTAATCTTCACTTTTATTTTTGATGAACCCTAAACCAATTTTTAAGGTATTTCGAGCAAAAATGAGTGTTTTATGCAAATTCCTTTTGATTAGAAGCATATTAGGGTATAATGAACACATTCTAGTTTACATATCTAGTTTAACTTTATCCGTTTATTCCGTAACTTATTTTGAAAGACCGTTTTAAAAGATTATTTGATGGCACTTTCTCCCTCTCAAATAATGACCCGTTTTCTATTTAAAGAGCTGTTGTCATTGTTTGAGTGGTCGAATTGTCTTTGAAAATATTTTTATGATTACTTAAAACACTGATTCATTATGAAGACAACTTTTTACAAATAAAAATAAGATTTCTCTTATTTTGACAAAGAAATGCACTGACACGTACATTAATTTATATAAAGGAAGCACAGGTTGTGTTGCAAAGTAAACACAAGCCTTTGCATGGTCATAAAGTAGACCGTGCCTGAGAAAATTAATTCCCGTTGAGAGGTCAAGTTTTCTTTTTGTCGAAATACTTGCCTTTAAATTGAAGACCGGGTTGCTATCGAAAATAATAGCAAGCCATATGACATGTTTTAAAACATTTTGAACTTCTACTCGAACTTCATTTATAGGCTCGTATCATTATTAAATAAAATTTCTAAAGTCGTAAATGTTATCGATTTTTAGAAGACATGTCAATAAACCCTATTTTTGTATTTTCCTAATTTTTTAATTTTGTATTTTCTTTTCTGGTTTTATATTTTTATATTTTCTTTTTGAAAAATTTATATAAAGTGAAAAAAATCTTTTTGGGTTTTTATATTTTCTTATATACATATAATACACAGGATATACCACGAGTTACCACCATTACTCGTCTTCTTCCTCTGCCAGACGTTTTAATGTTTCTGGAGACATGCTTCTCATTCCTAGCTTTTCGATCAAGAAGTTGAATCTTTCTCGTGGCAAGGGCTTGGTGAAGATGTCAGGCAGTTGATATTTAGTCTGAACAAAGTATAGTTCCACTATTCCATTCTCTACTTTCTCCTTTATAATATGGTAGCGTACATCGATATGTTGCATCTTGAGTGTTGAACGTTGTTGCAGCATAGTGTAATCGCACTTTTGTTGTCGCAGTACAGAGGAATCTTATTGAATGTAAACCCATAATCTGTTAGTTATGATTACATCCATATGATTTGAGCACAACACCCAGATAAGAAAATATATTCAGCCTCTGTACTCGAGATCGTAGTGCTCCTTTGCTTCTTAGAAGACCAGCTAACAAGTTTGTCACCTAAGAATTGAGCGCTTCCTGATGTACTACGTCTAGTGTCCTAACACCTCGCGTGATCTGCGTCTGAATATGCTATTAGAGACATACCGGTATCCTTCGAGTACTAGAGACCCATGTGAGTGGTTCCCTTTAGGTATCAAAAGATCTGTTTAACCACATTTAAGTGCTTTTTGGTAGGCTTTGCCTGATACCGGGAACATAAGCAGACTACATAAATAAGGTCGGGTCTACTGGACGTCAGATACATGAGGGATCTAATCATGCCACGATAATGTGTAGCATCAACTGGTGTCCCCAGTAGATTTGCATCTAGTTTATTCTTTTCTACCATAGGTGTGTCTACAGAATTACTAGTTAGCATACCATATTTTTAAATAGTTTCAGAAGCATATTTTGATTGGTTAATGAAGATGCCTCTAGGACTTTGAGAAATTTATAATCCTAAAAAGAATGACATCTGCCCCATCATTGACATCTTAAACTTAGTGGTCATAAGATTAGCAAACTCATAACATAAAGCAGTATTAGTTGATCCAAATATTATATCGTCGACATAAATTTATACCAGTCATAATTCGTTTCCTGCTTTCCTTGTGAAGAGTGTTGGATCGACTACACCTTTGGAGAAATATTGTGAGATAAGGAAACTTGAAAGCATATCGTACCATGCATGTGGTGCTTGTTTGAGACCATAAAGGGCCTTTTTGAGCTTGTACACGTGCGATGGGTTTTCCTAATCAAAAAATCCTTCTGGTTGAGAAACGTAGACCTCTTCCTTTAGCTCACCATTTAAGAAAGCCGTTTTGACGTCCATCTGGTAGATCGTTATATTCTTGTTGGCGGCATTTTCTACAAAGATACGGATGGCCTCTATTCTTGCAACCGGTGCAAATGATTCCTCAAAGTCGATTCCCTGTTCTTGCCTGAATCCTTGAGCAACCAATCTAGCCTTGTTCTTGAGTACCCCGCCAAATTCGTCTGTCTTGACCTTGAAGATCCACTTTAATTTGATCAACATTACTTTATTTGGACACGGCACTAATTCCTAAACTTGTAGTCTTTTAAATTCCTGAATTTCTTCTTGGATCGCCTCAATCCATGAGGATTCGAGCATAGCTTCTTTGAAGTTCTTTGGTTCTACAAAAGTTAGGAAGGCATCAAAGTAACACCACATGGCATCAGTTTCGAGTTGCTTTCGCGTGGAGCCTGGTTGAGACGGGTTACCAAACACGTTTTCCAATGGATGATCTTTAGTCCATCTACCAATTAGTTCTAGTGGAGAGTGCGAGGACTGCACATTTGACGATGATTCTTGAGAAGTAGAAATATCATGAAGAGGTTCATGACATGGATCGTTAAAATGTACATTTGGTATCGGTTCTTCAACACCTTGTGAGATGACTGAGGATTGTTGTTGTTGGTTAGTTGATGAAGTACTTGATGTAGGTGCATCTTGATCAATGGTCGTTGATGAAGGTGAACTAGCTATTTTAACAGCTCTTGGTGCTGTAGCACCTGGAACTGAAGAAACAACACTTGATGGAGGGTTGAAGTATTCATCGAACATAGGTTGAAACAAACGATCCCAATCACTTCTGGTTGGTGGGTTAAAAGGTTGTTGTGGAACAGGGTTTAGAATGAGTCCTGAACTGGATGTTGCAGGAGTCATAGATTGAAGCCCGGGTCCTGAACTGAATTTTTTAGAAGCCAATGTTGTCAGCTCATTGAACTTTACGTGAATAGTTTCCATGATTTTCTAGGTTCTCCTGTTATAGATTCTGAAAGCTTTCTTTGCGGGCGCGTAACCAACAAAAAAACCAATATCGGCCTTTGCATTTAGTTTACCCAAATCCTCACTCTCATTGCTCGGATAACAGACTGAACTAAAGACATGAAGAAACGATAAATCCGGCTTCTTATCGTGCATCAGCTCATAAGGAGTTTTGTTGTATCAGAGACGGATCAGGGAATGATTTTGGGTATAACAAGCTGTATTGATTGCTTCGGCCCACAGAAATAATGGAGCTTTTGAAAATATTAACATTGTTCGAGCAGCTTCCACAAGAGTTCTCTTTCATCTTTCAACAACGCCATTCTGTTAAGGACTGCGAGCAACAAAAGTTTAATGCGAGATGCTGACATTTTCATAAAATTCACGAAGGGTCTGATTGACAAATTCAGTTCCATTATCTGTTATGACATTACGAACTGTAGCAGCAAATGAACTTGAATATTTTTGATGCATTTAATGATAGCGTCAGGAGCTTCATCCTTTGATCTTAGAAATTTGACCCAAGTAAATCGTGAGTAATCGTCAACAATCACCAAGATATACTTTTTCTCGTTAATGCTCTCTACACGCATCGGGCCACAAAGATCTATATGCAGAAGATAAAGTTTCTATTGGTTAGTGTCTTTAGCTTTGGGTTGATGAGAGGATTTCTTGATTTTTCCTAATGCACATGCTGAACACAAATGAACTTTCTTAAATTTAAGCTTTGGAATGCCTCTTGCAAGACCGTCTTTAGCAATCTTGTTAAGATTACCGAAGTTGAGATGAGATAGCCGACGGTGCCATAACCAGCTCTTAGTCTTTGAAGCTTTTGATAGTAGACAGATCGGAGAAGTCTTTAGCATGTCATCAAGAGAAATTGTATACAAGTTTATGTCTCTGGATCCTGAAAGTAGATCAACACCTTTTAAATTCCGAATAAAGCAAATGTTTTTCCGAAAAGCAACCTCAAGATCTGTGTCGTAAAATTGTCCAACAGAAAACAAGTTATGTTCAAGCCCCTCAACATAGTATACCCTTGAGACAATTACGTTTCCCAGCTGATAGTCAACATGCCCTATTATCTTTGCAATTTGGTCATTTCCGAATCGAACAGTTTCCAAAAATTTACTGACGAAGTTCATGAGCTGAGAGCGGTTCCTTGTCATATGTTTTGAACATCCGGAGTCTAGATACCAGAGAACAATCTGGACAACCTGTCATTGACAAGAGAAGAAGAAGATGAAACATTTATAGCATTAGATCTACAATCTTAGCTTTTTTACTCAAACCTATATAGACTTTAATCTCTAGTTTTTGTGTTTCACCTGAATTAGAAGTGGTTTCTTTAAGATGCACTACTTTCGTGGGAGTGATCCTAGTTAAAGGGCACGAGTTACCAACTATAGTGAAACGTCTTCCTATTGGTTTCCACTTATATCCTACTTTAGTGAACACTTTACCCGTAGGTTTCCAAATATTATGTTGTTGGCTTTTCTTATCAGACTTAGATTTAGAGCGCACATTCACATCATTAACAAAATCAAGGAAACATACATCACGATTTGCATCAAACATACATTGTTTACATTTAACACAAATTAACTCAGAGTTCGCATTTAACATAGTATGTTTAACATTTGCATCATAAATAGGGTCTTTAACACGATTCTTATTATTGTACTTAGATTTAACTCTCCTACGTTGGACTTTTACTTTATTCTTCATGTTGCTATTTGGTGTTTGCGAGATCCTATCATTCCTTTTATTGCCTGTAGGCTATGATCTGCTAGCACAAGTAGAACTCTTCAATCCTATAGAAGGCAACATAGGTGTGTTAGAATCTGGTGTTTTGGATGACTTTACTTGTTTATGAATGTTGCTCGAGGATGTGAGAGGTTTTGAAAACCTAACTTTCTTGACTTTGTTCATGGGTGTGACATCTACTAATTTCTTACTAGGTTTTGTGAAACTAGGGCATGTCTGAGAAACATAGACTAACAATTCCTGAACGTGTTTTGTAAACTTACAAGCAGAGTCTAAGAGTGGTTCACTAGGATTCTGTTTTCTAGCGCGTTCTACAAGTCCACGTGTGGTGTCAGTATTTTCTATAGTCTTCTTCAGGTAATCCTTATGGGCGTCCCTATTGTTCTTAAGTCTATGAGAAAGAGGTTCTATATCTAACTTGAACATTCTTGGTGTAATAGTGGTGGCATTAGTTATTGTGGTGGCATTATCAAGAACATGTTTACCTTTTAATCTCCTTAATTCACTTTGTAATGTTTTTGTCACAAAAACCTTTTCTTGAATTTGACTTATTAAATCTGTATTTTCCGTAGATTTAGAGTTTAATTGAGCAATCAAAGAGTCACAGTGTTCTTTAGAAAGAGTACGTGTCTTTCTAATCGAATCAAATTGATATTTGTAAATCTTTTTCAAATGCTCAATTTCTTTATGTCAACGCTCATTTTCATAAAGTAATTTGGCCACACTATGCTCCAATTTAATGTTTATGGTCTCAATTTCATCCATTTCATGTTTCACTTTCTCTTCCTTGTCATTTTGTCTCATTGATTTGATATGTTCTTTCAACTTACAAATTGTAGTGCCTTTAGCTTGTAGCTAAGCTTTCAAATCATTATTTTCAAAATATTCTAGAATTTCAAGAGCATTTTGATTATTACTGAATGATTCCTTTTGAAAAATTCCTTGATTGAGTTGCATTGTTAACTCAAGAGAAATGCAATATTTTTCAAGTTGTGAGTAACTTTTTGAAAGATCATTATACATATTTTGTGATTTCAAAAGCTCAGCATCAAGATCAAAACACTTGTCATAAGATTCACTTCTATGCATACCCAGATTCACACATCCACCATTAAGAGTAGTGGAATTCATAACATAAAGCAAAACATCCTGAGACATGATTTGTTGTATGAGTCGATCATTTTCCAGAAAAAGTTCTTTCTTAACAATTTCAAAACACTGTTTGTCTAAAGAACACTGTTGAACAGCAGCTTCCATCTGGTTAAAAACTATTTGTACTTCTGTTACCTCATTTAAAAGATCTTTTTCAAAAACATTCAACATGTCTTTTTAAGGTCTTTAAAAATGGAATAATTTCTTTTAGAAAAAAAAGCTTTAGTGTGTTCAAACTCCCATTCCTCTTCTGTTATAGCATCAGGTGTAATTTGCTTTTCACCACAGTGTCCAATTGGCCAAGGTGGTATCTAAGCTTTTTAAGGCTTGTATTAACTAGGCTTACCTTAGGAAGTTCCTTATGAGCCTCAATTTTGACAGGTGACAAAGCAGATTGGTCAGTATTAGGGTGTGAAGTTTGTAACCAAAAAGCTCGTTCATTAGACAATTCTTGTTGTGGAACAAAACGTTTACCAATATCTTTAGATAATCGATTTAACTCAACATAATTAATTGGAGTAGTATTAACTTTCTCTTTTTCGACATTGGATCGTTTTATTTTGCAAGCATTTTTTATCGACTTACTTCTTCCAAAATCAATGTCTCTTCATCATCAATCACATGACTAGCAACATGTTGAGCAGAAATAACACTACCATCATACAAGGTTGGCTTAATCCGCTGAGCTTTCTTGAGATAAAATGGATTTTGATAACCAAGAGCTTGTTTGTAAGTGTCATCATAAAAAACTTGTGGCTTTGTTAACATGTGCACGGTTTGAGCATATTGACCCACTTTGTAAACAATATTATCCAGTTCCTTTATCTTCTTTTCTAAATAAATTTCTTTTTCCAATATTTACTTTCGTTTTCTTTGGATTCATTTTTTAAAACAGTAAATGTTTGCAATAAAGATTCCTTTTCTTTGATTTGATTAGAAAGATTTTGTTCAAGTGAGTCAATTTGCTGCTTAAGTGCAAGCTTTTCCTTAATCATATCATCCATTTGAGAATCAATCATTTTTTTGCGTGTGCTTAAATCAATATTAAGACGTTGTTCAAAAGTTTTGACTCGTTCTTTATATCTCTCAAGCTCAGCGGTTAAGGATTCATTATTCTTTTCCTGGTTAGCCTTTTCCCAATTATTTACATGATTAATCATTTATTTTGACATTTTTTCAATCAAAGATAAAATCATTAAATCTTGTTGTGCATACAAATTAGTATCTTGAACAACTGCCTGTTGCGTTTCTTGCAAATATTGAGAGTACGAAATGATATTGCTATCACTTATTATCTCATTGTATGTAAAATCAACAACTGGTGTTTGTTTAAAACACTTCATTGCATGCACACTTTGATTATTCATATTAGTATGATTGGGTTCAAAATGAGATACCTCTAAGATAACGTCTGAACCATAGTTGGAAAGATTAGCCATCAGAACCGCCTTTGCATTAGAGACATCATCACAGTCAAAATCATAAGCATCACGATCCTCAGTCTGGAAAGCGGCAGTGTTTGAAATGGTTGTCTAAGCAGCTTGACTGTCTGGAATGCCTAGATCTGCAAGAAATGCTAGTTGCTCTTCATCCAAAATTTGACTAGATTCATGTGCTTCAGCCAACATTGCCTTTTCCTTAAACCATGCAGCGTTCCTAGGCCTCTTTGGCTGAGTGTATTTCCTAGCCATGTGACTTTCACCTTGACAATTATAACATTTAACCACCCTTGTCTGCCCTCATGCATTATTTCCCCCAAAACTAATAGCATTACCCTTATATTCAATACCAGCATAACTTTATCCTTGCCTCCCTTGAACTTGTTGCACAGTAACCGTGTCGTCTTGAATTATGGCTTGGTTTCTCGGATTAGAGGAAGTTCTAAGTTGATTGTTGGTTGAAGGGAACCTTAAAGAGGCTACATCTGTGAGAAAAGCCATTGCCTTGTTGAGACAGGCAATTGGATCATCTCCTTGAGAGAACACAGGAACAGCTAGACCTGAGTCCATTTAAGGGAACTAAGTCATTGGTTGGGTTGAAGATTGAGGTGAATGATAAGCAATTTATGGAATAGATGAGGTTTGATGATCCATATGAGACGGATATTGTTGTGATGGTGGAACGCATGAATGACTGATTTGTGGTTATGATAGATGAGGTGGTGGATACATTGGTGAGTATGATGAAGGATAGTGAACTTGTATAATCATGGTATTTGTTTGTTGAGGAAACTGTGTGGAATTGTATTGATAGTGATAGTTGTTAAGTTGAGATGGTGATTGATTCTAGTTAGCAACAAATGTAAGAGGATCTTGGTATTGTTCATGCATCAAGCGAGTTTCATTTGCATGTGCCTCATGTTGTTCAAGATATGAGAAAAATTGATCATAGTTTGTAGTATACAAATCTCTATGCAACTTCATGTGTGTCACAAGCTTGCTTCATTCTGGTGGTAGACTGTTCAGAAACTTTGTATTCACTTGGACTGGTCTCATTGACATATTGATAACATTCATGTTATTGATTAGTTGAGCAAATCTCCAGTAGTACTGATATAGTGTTTCACCCTTCACAAATGAAAACTTATCAAACTCGTCATACAATTTACATTCCTTCTCTTGTAATGACAATTTTATGCCTTGCATAAGAAGCTTAACTCTGTCACATATCTCTTTGGCAACTTTATGATGATTTACAATGGCATACACATCTGTTGGAAGACTTGAAGAACGATGTTTGTAGCTTTAAGATCTCAAACAGCTTGGAGTTTCTCTGTAACAGAAAGTTCTTCATACTTCTTTGTCCTTGTAGTGCGATCCTATTCAACAACAGTAGGCCAAACAAGTGGACCATTTTGAAGTGAGTTAAGAATCATTCTCCCCTTCTCCCAATTCTCTATGTATAGTTCCATTCGACTATTCCACGATTCATACAAGGATTTTTCCAACATGGGAGGACGGTTGTCGGAACCAGCAATGATCATAAACTCTGCTAATGTTGTCATTTTGAATTGATTGATTAGATGAGAATATATAACTTTTTGATCGTTCAGTGATTAGAGGTTATTGTGAAAAAGTGAGGTTTGATTAAGTGTTGAAGTAATGGAATTACACGGGATTTTACAATTCTTGATAAAACCAGGAAAAGAAGTTAATCTTTCATGGGATTTACAAATCAAAGAAAAACCGTATAAAACACCTAATGTATAATTCACCCAAGCAAATTGTATAATCCACCCAAGAAAAGTGTATAATTCTCCCAAGCAAAATGTATAATTCTCCCAAGCAAAGTGTATAATTCTCCCAAGCAAAATGTATAATTCTCCCAAGCAAAGTGTATAATTCTCTCAAGCAAAGTGTATAATTCTCCCAAGCAAAGTGTATAATTGTCCTAAAGCAAACTGTATAATTCGCCTGAAGAAAAATGTATAATTCGCCTGAAGAAAAATGTATAATTCGCCCAAAGGAAAGTGTATAATTCCCCTGAAGAAAACTGTATAATTCGCCCAAAGGAATCTGTATAATTCGCCCAAAGGAAACTGTATAATTTACCTGAAGAAAACTAGTATAATTCGCCCAAAGGAAACTTGTATAATTCGCCTGACTAAATCGCCTGCTTAATTCGCCAAGACAAATTCGAAACTCAAAATTTTCAAACCACTTAAAGACTCACTTTTTAACGTTTTCACTCCATTTTTCATGTAATTCTTACTATTCTAAGACTAGTAGAACATTAAAAATACAAACTTTATGGTTTTTAACATAAAAAATTTGAAATCAAGATTTTAGGTACAAAAAACCATTCGAACAAAAAAAAACACAAAAAGATGGAATATTTTGAAGTTTTACAAAGTTTTTCTTTTACAACTAGATTATACTAGGATAGAAGAGTAATAAAAATGGAACCTTTATGGTTTTAAACTCGCAAAAAGTGAAAAATCTTTGTATGAGTTCGAACCAAACGGACGGCTAAACAAGAGAGAAAAAATGCACACAAAACCAAACTAAATCACCCCATGGCTCTTGATAACAATTGTAGACTATATGAACTATCTAATCTCACAATCAAATGACAAAGAACTAGAGAGAGAAAATGGAAGGATGAATACTTTTAGAGAGAGAAAGGAAAGAGAGAATATTAGCTTAATGAAATGAAAAAGTAAACAACTAACACCCTCTCCATGTGTAGAAAGGGTTAATATGCATAGATGACATGTCGGGCTTTCCTTGGACATTCTAAAAACCGGCCCGGTTAGCTTACTAGTTAATAAATTCATAGACTATGAGCTAATTAAGTTAATTACGTAGAGTGACCGATCCTTTTCTTGATTTCTAACATAACCAATAAGCACATATGCCGAATAAGCCATAATATAAGAGAAAGGAAAGTTGGAAGATTCTATTAGAGAGATAAATAAGAGTAGAGGGTTACACACACACAAATGGTAAACAACACCCTTCATCACATGAGGTAAAGGGGTATCTATACTCCTAGACTTAAGCTAGGTGTATTTGACTTTATCTCCCTCAACGTTGAAGTTATCTTGATTTAACTTTTATGTTTTTCCTTCTTTAGTCTTGTCTTTGTCTTTTCTTGTTTGTAATGACTTTTTTCATTCATGCTTTGTTATCTTGATCTAGAGCCTTTGACTTTTGACATTGAGTGCTTGAGATCAATAAACTTGCATCATCTCCTTGTCTTGAATCATCTCAATTTGACTTTCTTGATCATCGTGTGCTTTTGACCGACATGCTCACGCTTGTCTTGAAAGCTCTCAATATCCTCTTCTTCATCAGGCTTACAATCTCCCCTATCTTGTTTGACTTTGAAAATTTTGATGATATTAAGGAAGTTCATGAGTATCAGAATTATGGAAGAGTATTATGACATGAACTTGAGCTTTCTAACCGATAACATTCTTGTTTAGCCGCGACAGTCATGATGCTGAATGTTTGACCTTAAAAGCTTCAGCATGAGCATGTGGTAATGAATCTGACTTAGCTGGAACGAGGCTGCAACACTAACGTTTGTACCTGCATTTGAATGTTAGTAATAAACAACATATATGGATGAATAGGGCTTTGTTATTCGTCGAATTTAGGTTGTAATAACCACTAGTTCCTTGTTTTATAGTATAAATACTCTACATGTGATCAGGTAGATTCAAAGAATCTCCTTGATAGGGTTTCATGGTTATACTAGCTTGTTCTCATTACCGAAACATCTCAAAGCAGACAACACGATAAGAGTGAATAAGATAGTTACTATCTTTTTGATTAAGTTGTCAATTCATTTACTAGACCAAATCGATATCCAGTTATCACAAGCTTGATTCATATAGAATCTTGCAAGTCACCTACTGCAGTGCTATTTGATGATGACACTAGAAGGATTTCCATTCGTCATTGTGAAATTGAAGAGTATCACTCTGAATGTTCTGGAAAGATCTCAAGGATAATGCGTAGGACTCTTGTTTATATCTTGTAAACTTATTGATGTTCAACAATTGTATTTGACATTGTGTCCTAATGAGATTTATATGTTTGATCTCTCTTAGCTCTAGACTCGATTTGTGCACTTTGGTTTTAGTACTCGGAGGCTGGAGTTGATTGTCACCTATTCAATATCAATAATCTTAGAGTGAGATATCAATATATAACGTGTGTATCTCTGTGACAAATGAGACAATTCTCTTTTGAGAGAAACTCAAATGGCTGGGAAGGGTTGTGCATTGCATTACTAGGTCCATGATGTTTGTCTTCATACCGGCAATCATCTTTGTAATTCTGATAGATTATGTATTGACCAGGTTTCAGCCTAAGTTGTGTGAAGGGCTTCTTTCTTTTCACCCTTTATCCATACATTTCTTTTTTATTCTTCAACCCCTTCAATGTTTACCAAGACGTCATCACACCATGTTATGATTGTTCCGGTGATAACTTATGTCTTAGTCAACATTTTTCCCTTATTCTAATTCATCTCCAATCTTGCCTAAGGACTTCTAATCTAACTATGGGATGTCCATGGGTAGATCCCTTCGGTTCTGGTTGGATTGTCACACCCCTAAATGGGGTCCCGTCCGATTTAGTGTCCGGGGGCGTGACGTCACTGAATATCTCAAGTATAAAGCATAAAGAACGACCTCTAAGGGTACGTTTTTAAAAATAAACACCGTTGCATAAATTCAAAATATTAATAAGTTTTACATTGATCAAATTTAAAAGATACACAAATTAAAATGTGGAAGCTTAAATAAGTTCAAAAATGATATTCAAAGACATAGATAAATTTCTGGTAAACCGGTCCGGGTAAATAGACTTCACATAAGTCAAGCAACAACATCCATGCTAAGAACCTGAGAAAAACATGCTTAAAACATCAACATAAATTGGTGAATATATAGGTTTAGTTCAAACGTAATTAATGTGGACCACAAGATTATCAAAACGTATGCGACAGTCATAGGAGATACAACTTCACATAAAGAGGCATTTACGTTGCACTAAGCTCATGACACCGAAGATAATACTGAAATATAGGGCCTGTACAAGACTGCTAATAAGCTTGCCTTCCAGGTGTCGAACCAACGACCACCTAACTTAGAATTTACAGACACTATATCCGTTAGTCCTTGGCAAACTCGGACTAGTAAGTGCTTCTTACCAGATAGGGATAATTAGTCCTAATAGATATATTTATTCACCCACGCTCACTTAACCATCCAGTCGGTTAAAGGTGATTAACAGTTCATGATAAGTTAGGCAATAGTGCTCTAAACGCTACTTAGGCAACACGTAAACGGGGAATTTCTCACGTATAGTACTTGTGTCTAGTTTTAAAAGCAAGCAATGTTTCTCACCCCAAGTTATAAAACAATTATTTAAAATAATTAAAAGTTGGGCTATGAACTCACATTGATTGGTGAATCAAAGAAGAATAGTCTAGAATAAATTCACACAATAACGAACGACAGTTCGTAAAGAAAACCTATGAAATGAAGGTTTGGTTTAATATCGGAGTAGCGTAGAATGGCGGATAATGCATAAGGATTTACTAGTGTACTTTTGTTAATATATTTCTAAAAATTAATGTTTGTGATCGTTTAGTAATTTAAAATGTTTTCGTAAATAAAACGAATAATTAATAATATATTATATACATACATATTGTATAGAATCTAGTGAGATTGGTGTCATAGGGGGAGGTGTGAAAAAATGGATTTAGGATATATATATGTAAAGTTATAATAAAACACCAATATATGTAATATAATATATTATATTACATACGTAATAATACTATAACATTACAGTAATGTGGTGTGTATGTGGGGTTCATTATGTTAAAAATATGTATAGTCGTTATTATATGTATATAGTCTGTATAAAGTGGGAATATATCGAATATAGGGATGTGATATAATATAGATATAGAGTTATAGGATCAAATAAGAATAAAACTTAAAATGAGAATGATAAGAAGAAACCACAACCACACATTTAAGATGCACCTACAAAAATGGATGCATCTCCCATTAAAATTCTCTCTCCTATTTAAAATGTGTAGCTAGAAATCCTTCTTATTCTTTTCATTATAGTTTTTCTTCTCACCGGATCCCTACTATATATATATATATATATATATATATATATATATTGTTTGGCACTTTATTAAATTCTCGTATATCTAATTTTATCATGTGCGTTTTCTAGTATTCAATAAGTATAAAAATTTCGGCATGACCCATTCGTGTTTATACGTTTTCCAAAGTCGTAGACTTTATTAAAATCCATTTTCAAATCACTTTCAATCTACTTTTCATAATTACAACCTATACATCATCAAATCTCTTTTTATAATTTATAAAAAGACCATTCGGACCCTTATTGGGCTTTTAGGCCCAATAAGCCTAATATTATTATTCGTAACGTCCAACGTTCAAAATAAGTTAAACGTATAGTGTCTAAGTCGTACATTATCAAATAAGTTATTCATGAACTTATTCAATAAGCTACACCGTAGCTTTACGCCTTGGTGTATTGTATTTATGTTGGGCCTTGGCCCGTTAAGTCCAAAAATATAGTTTTACTTATCCATATAGTCCGATAAGCAAAACATTAAATAATAAACACGCGACTTAATAATAAGCTATCAATAAGCTCACAATAAGCCAAGTAATAATAAGCCGAACCACATAAGCTCAAAAATAAGCTCATAGTGTAGGGCCTTGGTTGTGGGACGCGGCTAAAATCCCAATAAGCTATATTCGGGCTTATTTTTAAGTCGAAATAAGTTTACCATTTGTCCCTTCAAAATAAGCTAGAGAATAACCTAACTAATATAAGCCGAAATTAAATAAGCTAAATAAATACTTCTCCTTCCTTTTCTAGTTGGGCCGAATACAAGCATAAGCCCATTGAAGCTCAATAAATCAAAATAAGCTTTTCCAAAAGCTTATTCTCATAAGCCAAACATAATAAGCCATAAGCTAACATTTTGATTACACGAAAATAACCACGATCACAAAATTATACTTTCCTTATATTTCCTTTTATTATTTTCGAACCTTATGCTTAACCTTTTAAGGTTTATGTAGTTTTAAAATCTTTATTTTTACAAAATAAGTTGTACAACTAGTATGTATGCATCAAGATGATAATGAAAGTACACGTTTTAAAAAGATTAGAGACTTACAAAAATAAGTGGTTTAGAAGGATGATTGATGACAAGAAACAACCTAAACGTTGTTTATAACTAACCCGAATACAATAAAGTATTAACAACGAACAATATCTTCAAAGGTTTCAGATCAAGATTGAGAAAATTATGAGTTTATGTGCGTTTTTGAGGTGGTTCGAACAAGAGAGCAAGAAAGAAGAGAGAAAACTCAATTTTTGTGTGTGTGAATAATGAAAGAATGAATGAGATATGCATGTATTATATAAGAACAAAATTTCACACACCAAGAGTGTGTGTGCTTGTGTGTACATCGGCTAGAAGCCAAGGGACCAAGAGGGGACCAATATGATCCACCAATAAGGCTTAAGGTGGACAAAACTAGTCACATGATGGCTTGTATGTATCTTATATGATTCAAAATTCAAAAATGGCTTCCCATGCATGCATGTTGGTGGTATTCGGTTGCAAGAAGCCAAAGGAGGGGACCATTATGGTCTCCACCATGTAAGAGTTAGTGGGTTTGACATGAATTAATTTCCATGGTTCCTAACTTGCACATATTGATCAAATAAAACACGTAGCACGCGAATAACGGAAACGAGCAACAGTATCACCAAAAATTATGAAATTTTAAATATTGCCTTAAAATATAAAAATGTGGCTATTGCCAAAATACTATAATGTTTGGTGTCCCGGTTCACTCCCGGCGACGATTCTTAGATAAATAGCGGAAAAACTTCCAGGTTAAACGTAAAAGTTAAATGAAACTTTAAAAATTCAAATTAGCGACCGGTAACGGCTAAAATATTGAACGGAAATTTTTGGGGTGTCACATCCTTTCCCCGTTAAAAGAGCTTTTTCCTCAAAGCTTAAGACGTATTTTATTTTCTGCCACGGGCGCATAAATTGGGAAAAGATTAGGGTACTTCTTTTGCATTTGATTTTTACGCTCCCATGTGAACTCATGACCTCTCCTTGAGTTCTAGGGTACTTTGACAATCAAAATACGACTCTGCTTTAGACGTTTAACCTCACGGTCCATGATCTCGACAGGCTCTTCGATGAAGTGGAGTTTGTCGTCGATTTGGATTTCATCCAACGGTAATGCATTTCTTCAAATTCGAGACATGAAATGTACTATGAACTCTACTCAACTTCTCTGGGAGTTCAAGACGATAGGCGACAGTTCCTACTTTGGCAATGATCTTAAAAGGTCTAATATAGCGAGGGTTCAGCTTTCCCCGTTTGCCAAAACGTATCACCCCTTTCCATGGTGACACTTTCAGCATGACCTTATCTCCTATTTGAAACTCAAGGGGTTTTCGTCTTACGTCGGCATAACTCTTCTGATAGTCACGGGCGGCTTGGATACGACTCTTGATTTGAACGATCTTCTCAGTCGTCTCGTGGATGATCTCTGGGCCAGTGAGCTGTCTATCTCCAACTTCAACCCAGCAGATAGGTGATCGACACTTACGCCCATACAACGCCTCAAATGGAGCAGCCTTAATGTTGGTATGGTAACTGTTGTTATATGAAAATTCCACTAACGGTAAATGTTTATCCCAGCCTTTTCTAAAGTCGAGTAGGCACGTAACATGTCCTCCAACATCTGAATAGTTCTATCACTCTGACCATCGGTCTATGGATGGTAAGCCGTACTCATATCTAATCGAGTACCTAATGCTTTATTAAGAGATTTCCAAAAATGTGAAGTGAATGTCCCATCACGATCAGAGATGATCGAAACTGGCACTTCATGCCTTGAGACTACTTCCTTCAAGTACTGTCTCGTCAACTTCTCTAACGTGTCATCTTCTCGTATAGGCAAGAAATGAGCAGACTTAGTGAGATGATCAACGATTACCCAAATCGTGTCTTGACCGGTTATCGTACAAATATACAAATATTACAGAATATACAAGAATATACACTAATCTAAATTACACTAATCCTAAGGGTTAGATCTAATCTAATGTTAAAAACCAAAATATCAAATAAAAATCAAGATTAATTTTCACTCCCCGGCAACGGCGCCAAAAACTTGATGTGCTGTCGTTGTATGGTATATTTAAGATGATTCAAGTTTTAAATTTATATTTTGCCGACTAAACCAAAAACAACACTTTAACGGGCAGTGTACCCGATCGGTAGTAGTTTCGTGGTAAGTAGGGTGTCGAACACTTGAAGCGAGGTTAAATCTATCAATTTAATTAATATCTTGGTTATCTAATCTATGTTAATTCTATTCTATTCTAAACCTATGTTAAACCTATGTCAGTCTAAATCCTAATTCTAACGGGAAAAGGGGGTTTTCAGCTTGAGAGACTGGCACGGTTTGGTTGGTGTCTATAATCAATTCAAGGCACTTTAACCTACGCAAGCTAATTAACAAAAGTTGAAAGAGCGGTCGAACCTTATATAAGAAAACTGTATTAACCATTATTAATCCGATTAGAACGTTAGTTTGTTTATTTAGTGCAATGATTTCTTCTCTCGAGGTGGCATATCATTCGTAAGACTTAGGCGTTACATCATCCTAAGACCTAGACACAATAATTTTGTCACAATTAAAGCATCTGCATAAAGCATCCTTATTTGCTGATTATAATCTATCTTAGGGATTAAAGCAATGGTGATCTTGTTAAACCCTAGCTCATAGAGACTTTACCCACTTACCGCTTAATGGAAATTTATACACTAGTAGTCTACTTGTCCAACTATCCAATAGTATCAGAACATTACTTGTTGAATTATCTAGGTCACCTGCTAGTCAACACGATCAATAAATCATTGGCAATATCCAATTAATTAGTTAAGCCTGAAGCGTATCCTAGACACAAACTTAGAAGGACAATATTTGTGTAACTATGATTCTAGATGTATAGATTACTATATGAGGAGCTATCCCAGACTCTAGATCTTCTTGGTCTGCTTCACTAGATCCAGTTGAAAGATAGGTCGCATACAAAAGCGCGTAAACAAATATAAATGGATAAACATAAATAAGCACTCAAAGATAAATCAAGAAATCCAGATAAACAAATACCAAACATTCAAATCTTCATAATAATGGTTAATACCTGAAGGTAATAGCCTTCAAACGTCATAATAAATACAAGAGCAATTATCGAGTCTAACAAACGAATATCGAGTCAAAGGCTAGAATGCATATAGGAGATTCCACATATGCAAATAGACGTGAATCAAATAACATAAGAATCCTTTGAAAGGAAGGATATGTATATGCACCGAGCGAAAACGCAACGAAAGAAATCAACAGACGTACCACGACCAAATGAACAACATAAAAAATATCAAATACGAAGACGGAAATTCCTTATTCCAATTATCGGACTTACTCGAACGACCAAATTAAATAAAGTTTTTATAAAATTTGATTTAACTTAAGAAAGTCACTTTAAGTAATACAAATCATTTTAAATAATAATGAACAAATTGTCTTACATGAAATCATTGAAAAATTCATTCCGGTTGTCATACAAAACTAGAGAGAGAGGTTCATCTAAAGGTGTATCTACCTTACCACTATGAATCACTTTAACACAGCTCTTTAATAATAAAATAAAATTTATTTAACCACTCAACCATTTTCTTATCCTATTTTGCATAACCATTTAAATATATTCTATTTAGAAGATCATTTTAAAACACAGTTTTTCTCAAACCACTAACACAAAATTCAAAAGGACTTTTATAATTAACATCAATTATGAAATAAGATACTCAATCAAGGACACCATAATACCAACAGGGGAATCGTAAAACACCAGTACAGACTCTAACACAATTCTATTGTTTGAAATGCAAGAAAATACCAGGAAACCATATATCTCGAAATTAAAACAAACGAACATCTACAAGAAAACTCATACGGAGACTTACGTAACCCTAAAGAAAACGTAAGGCTTATCCAAAATAACGATCAATAGAGCAAACCAAAGTAACGATCTATAACGCGCCAACGTTACGAAAAATCAATGGATATACAACCAAGGGAGTAATGATTCACACTAATATGTTATGAACAATTAGTGCTTAAAAGAAACGTTTGATACTCATACGAGTAATCAATGCAATGAAAGAACTAACGAAACGCGCCTATATCTGAAAATAGCATGATTCCAAAACAACCAATATACATCTAGCACGTGCGAATAGGAAAAACCGGGAATCCTTACAACAAAGTAACGATAAAGGGATGCTTAAGCTTAGAGACTTAGGAAAACAGCAACAAACAACCGAGCAAACGAACAACCTCTATAAACGAGCAATAATAGAGTATCACGCAAATACTAGATAGAAGAGAAACTTAATATCTATACAACTCAACTTAACATATCCTCCAATTAGGGTAAGAGAATAATTCTCTACCCATACCACCATCCTTATCATGAATACACATATCAATAAAAAAAACATATTACACTACCATCTTACAACCAAACACAAATAAATGCAAATCCATGTCACATTAAGTCTACGTGTGTGATTGCCTTTATACTTATGTTGGCGCACCGCATAATGATAACGTGCCCTCTACTTTCACACGTGTACTTACTTCCAAGATTACCCATTTCAAACATAATTCACATATAAGCACATATACCACATTGCACATCTTAAACCACACCAACTTAACACATAAAAGATGCTCCATCAAATAACTACTTACTTATATCAAATTGAAATCGAAACGACCATAAGGAACAAAAGTCTCGCAATGACTTCCAAAAGGTACGAATATAATCCAAAGAAAATAATCAATAATCAAACATGACGAGTAAAGGACGGGATACACTTAGCCGGGCCTCGCTTGGGTTAGACTTTGCCTCTGCAAGAATCACACACGACTTCCGCAGGTCCCAGCCCTATACATGCATCCGACAAACGATCAACAATCCTATCTCCTTCGATTCCACAAGAGCTCCTTTATAAACCTTAAGTCTAGTTGGGAAAAAAAAACGTTCCCCAATGAGACTTCCTTACTGTGAGGAAAAACATAGCTAAAATACTAAGAAAGTAATACATATCATATCAGATAATTGAAGACATAATAACTAAAATGACAACTTAGCAAAATACGAGATATATAAGCTATGCAAAAAATAGAGGGGAAGCATAGCAGTTATAGCATTAAACACTTAAGCCCTAAATGCATCTACATGAAGGACCCCTAGGTTATAGTCTAGGCTCAACCACCTACTTCTCTATAACCAAAGGCTCTGATACCAATCTGTCACACCCCGCCAAGGCAGAAACGCGAGGCGTAACGAGAAAGGATATCATCACAACACAATGGCGTCTATACAGAGAATTCTATATGAAATAAATAAGTAAAGCATAGACACAAAGTGTCATAACAATACCCATAAAACTAACCAAAATCCAAAAGGCGTCTTTATTGATGGAACGGAAGTTCTCGCCAATACAAAGACATGCAACAATTATCCATAATCCAAACAAGGCAAAATTCAAGACAATAAAGCAATAAATTCCATGACATCATACTCTCTCTTTCTAGCCACTTCTCTTTATCTTATTCCCATGGTGCTCACCTGAAAATGATGCTTAAAAGTCAACATAAAGTTGGTGAGAGTCATAGGTTTAAGACACATAACAATCATTTAAAACCAATTACTGTGATAAATAAAACATAGCATAACCATGTTGAGACGGTCACGCTCAACATCATAAATAAGGGAGCGGAACGTGTCCCACGATCCACAACAATGAGACGATCACGCTCACTATCAACAATCCACAGCAATGAGACGATCACGCTCACTACTAACAATCTATCAATGCCTTGAGACGGTCGCGCTCAAGCACAACAAACAAGGGAACGGAACGTGTCCCACGATCCACAACAATAGCAAGTAGCACATAACATACAATAGTCACGTATAGTCCATGCCTCATTTAAAATACATTATCACAGTAACTAAAATATTTAAACTCATAGCATCATTTTCACCCCAAGAAAACATAAGAAAAAGGGGCTATGAAACTCACCTAATGCTTAAGCAAATTTCAAATCCTTGTACGAAACTAAACAATCAAAACAAACACGTGTTACACGCGACCAAGCCAATTGCTTATGCCCATGTAACAATCATATGATGGATGTCTAAGGTGTTTAATTACCCTCATGGGTCACCATGAAACCATGCCCAACCTTAACCAACATATTTACACACTTTTTCAAAGTTTCACAATTTACACGAAAACGCAAAATTTTGACATCACTTTACCATTTTCTAAACCATACCTACTGAGCTTTATAAATTTTACCAAAAATCACAGGTTCAATATCATGAATTTACTATCTCCACGATTTTTCCACTAATTTATTTCCCCTCTTAAGTGCCCCAAATAAAATCTAACTTTTAACTACTCAGTTTTAGATCTGTACGAACACTAAAAAGTTTGGACCTAAAAACCATACTTAGACTCCAAATCAGAATCTCTCCTTTGGGGGATTTTTAATAGACACATAAAAATAAACTCCTATAGATTTTCTAATCCTAATTCAAATTTTCAGTGGGGGTTTTACACCTAGTAATCTGACCAAAATCTGAACCGAATTTACTGCTTTGACAAGTTTTCTCGTAACCAACATTTGAATGACTTCCCGACCTTAAAAACTTTCAAGGCTGGATGTTCTGGAAACTAGACTCTCTGAGATACATCATAGACACCGCAAACTTGAAAAAAGCTATTACCATCCTCGAGATAACAGCCGAACAACACAGCCCTAAAATCTGCCCTAATCTAAATCAAGTTCTAACGCGATCTAAACCCTAACGAATACACCAACTCGCATCTAATTGATTACTAAGAACCCTAATTAGATTATAAACTTTAATTTAAAGAATATTATGAAACCCTAGATCTACCATAACTATTGTTACATGAATTAAATCAATAATTAAACTAATTAAGAAAACTAAACATACCTTAAAGCTTGTTTTCTTCAAAAATCAAAACCTTAATTTTTCTTCTTATTTTCTTGAGGTATTTAGCCGACTAATGCAAGAGGAGGGGAGGAAGATTTCATGCTTAGGGTATTATGGGTTAGTATATATAAGATACAAAATTCCCTAATTAGAGTCCTAGTTAAATTGGGCTTTGATTTTCTTTTTTTTTTCTTTTTTTACCAAAACCGGCCGAATATATGTATGCATATATATATTAATAATAATTATAAATAACATAATTTTACTATACATAACCTTAATTTTTTATACAAACCTAAGCTTATTTTAGTAAACCATTTTGCTAAACACAATTTACTAGCTTTTAAAATAAATAATTTTCATTTTTATTAACCTAACTTTCAAAAATAGAATTATCATTACTATCTTATCTAACCACTAAGCCTTTCTACCTAATTTTACTAACACATAAATACGTATACATTATAATACTTACACAATTAACGCAAAAATGCCAAAACCACAAAAGTCATTTCCTTGCCACCAAAAGTGAACGAAAGGAACTTAACCAAATCCACCCAATCCAATTCCCCAATAACGTATCAACGCTCCAATGGAATTGATTTCCCAACTCTCCACACAATTCACATAACGCATATAAACACATAAACCATACATTACAACAGATTCATAAGTCAACACTAACGGTTTGACTAACCTGCTCAAGTCATGGTTGTCACAGTATCCCCTCCTTTAGGAAATCTCGTCCTGAGATTTAACCAAAAGGTTCAACTCTATCATTACCAAACAATTAATCGAGGATACTTATATTTCAAGTAATCCTCCCATACATATGTTAACTCAAAGTTACCCTTTGAATTCCAACTAACTTTCACAAGATATCTTACTGCTAACAACTTTGCCTGCCCACAAAAGGGTACGCATAGCAGCATAACCGCTCCAAACAAAAAGAAACATCCAACTACCTGAACCTCGCCCGTCATCGAGGAAACTCGTCAAAAACCTTAAGTTGCGTAACAACGTCATTTACAACCCGGTCTCGCAACTCATCAAACAAGAACTGTCTTGAAACCAAGTTTTAAGTTGTTACAAGGCCCAACGTTTTTGAAGAATCGACTCGACTTCGAGTTTATTCATAAAATAACTTTAACCAAAATCACACAAACACATCTAAGGGCATACTAAGGTCTACAAGAAACCTTACGTACCCAACTTCAACTAAAACTCCCAATGATCCCATGCTCAACGAACAAGTGTGGATACTCAGTTTACCTGAAGTCCTAAAGACCTCGCTTCGAGCCCAAATGGACCTTAACTACCACCATTCTACTACATTTTAACCTCTTAACTTCACGGTCACTATTCTCAACAGGTTCTTTTACAAAACGAAAAGTTTTGTCAACCTTGATCTCATCCAATGGCACATGCAGGCTAGCATCCGCCTAACACTTCTTCAGGTTCGACACGTGAAACGTGTCATGTACACCACTCAATTCCTTAGGCAATCTCAACCGATAAGCTACAGGACCGATTCTTTCAAGAATCTCAAATGGCCCTACATACCTCGGTGCTAACTTACCCTTTTTCCCAAAGCGAATATCACCTTTCCAAGGCTACACTTTTAGCATAACATGATCACCCACCTTAAACTCTAACGGTTTAAGCCTATTATCAGCATAGCTTTTTTGACGATCTCTCGCCGCCTTGAGCTTCTATTTGATCAACACCATTTAATATCGTCTCTTGAAACCAAATCAGTCCAATCAAACTAACTTTCCCCAACACAGCCATAAAACAGGCGACCTACAACTTCCTTCCATACATGCTTCAAAGAGCACACCCAAAAAGCCTCGAATGATAACTACACCCAAATCCAATAACACATGCCTCTCATTATATCTTCCCAAAGTCTATCAATACGTTTCACTTGTCCAACTCATGAGGATTCTAAGCAGTAACTCAAATCAATCGTGTCTCTGACACGTTTCTGCGGCGTCTGCCTAAACTACGAGGTTAAAAATCATCATCCAATCAGAGTTGATCAGCACCAGAATTCAAAAAAAAAAAAAACTTCCTTGCTAATTATCTCATTAATATAAAAATCCTTGCCAACATCACATCTTGAAATCTTCTTGTATAGCTAGAAAATGAGCTAACTTGGTCAGTCTATCGACCATCACTCAAATCACAACGTACTCAATACTATGATCTTGGAAATTATATGATAAAATTCATGGTGATTATCTATCTCATTTCACTCAAGTATCCTCAGTCTGTTGTAGCAAACCCAAAAAGTCTATGACATTGCAGCCTTCACCTCCTAAACAAATCTAACAATTACTAACATAGGTAACTATATATTTTTCTACACGTGGCTACCAATACATGTCTCCAAAGTTATAGTACGTCTTATCCGCTCCCAGATATACCACGTACCTGATGTCATGAGCCTCATCCCATTAACTACCGTCCTCATCATTCCCTACTAACAATACCTCATAATGATCCATAAAGTTCAAACTCCTCTGTCCTCCATCTTTTCCATAAGGACAATCTAACCCATGAAGCCTACAGCCTTTCTGCGAGTACGTTCTCTTGCTTGAATGCCTTACTTTGGGCTACCAATATCATTCCTCTTACTCCATACTGAATGGTCATAGCCATCGCTCGAACACGTCTAGGTTTCACTCGTTCCTTCCTACTTAACGCATCAGTCACCACATTTGCCTTACCTGGATGGTAGCGAATTTCATACTCATACTCACTATACAATTTAATCCATAAAGTACTAACCATCATCTGCCCTCTTTTCCATTTGTTGGTCCAGGTCACGCAGCATTTCTGCTGGCGCGTTCTCTACCTTGGACGTCTCACTTGGAGTAGCCAATATCTTGTCCTTAACACTTGACTGGATAGTCATGGACATTGCTCTTACTCGTCTTAGTTTCACTCTCCCTTTCTACTCAACGCATCAACCACTACATTTGATTTATCGAAGCGTCACACAAATCATTCTTCAAGGTCTAGAAAGCCTCTTCTCGTTCTGCGCCCCACTCATACTTCTGATTCCTCTCAGTTAGGGAAGTAAGGGGTTTAACAATCTTAGAAAAGTTTGCGATGAAACGTAGGTAAGTAACCTGCCAATCCTAAGAATAATCATATCTCGGATGGTGTCGTAGGTACTTCCCAATTCTTCACTGCCTCACACTAGTAACCTTAGCATACAACTTCTCCTTCCTCAGTAATTCCAACACTAACTTCAAATGAACTCCATGCTTCTCTTCTTAACAAACGACACTGGTGCTCCTCACGGAAAATGACTAGGTCGTATGAAACCCTTGTCTTGCAACTCTCGAAGTTGTTCAGACAATTCTTGCATTTCCAAGGGTGCTAGACGATATGGAGACTTTGCAACTGGCGTCGCTCCATGAACCAAATCTATGCGGAATTCAAATTGTCGTCGTGGTGGTCATCGACAAATCTTTCGGAAACACATCAATAAATCTCGTACGACGGAAATATCACTCAATTTTGGTTCATCTACCTTTGTATTTACTAAGGTTTTCACGACTTCTTGAGTACGTTCACCATGAACCTGAAGTATCTCATCACCTTCCAATGGTATTCCAACCACCTTCTCATGACATACTATCACAAACTTCCTCTTGGACAACCAGTCCATTCCTATAATCACATCAAAGCTTCCACGATTCAACGATATCAACGAACTCTAAGGGTTACAACAATCGAATAGGATAACAAACGAATATCGAGTCAAAGGCTAGAATGCATATATGAGATTCCACATATGCAAGGAGACGTGGGTCAAATGACATAAGAATCCTTTGAAAAAAATACGTATATGCACCGAGTGAAAACGCAACAAAAGAAAACCAACAAGCGTACCACGACAAATGAACGCATAAAAAAATCAATACTAAAGACGGAAATTCTTATACCAATTATCGACTTTACTCGAAAGACCAAATTAAATAATGTTTTTTTTAAATTGATTTAAATTAAGAAAGTCACTTTAAGTATAAAAATCATTTTAAATAATAATGAAATTGTCTTAAATGTAATATTTGAAAAATTCATTATGGTTGTTATAAAAATCTAGAGATGGTTATCTAATGGTGTATCGTACCTTACCACTATGAATCACTTTAAACCAGCTTTTTATAATAAAATAAAATTTATTTAACCACTCAACAATTTTCATATCCTATTTACATAGACCATTTAAACATATTCTATTTACAAGGATCATTTTAAACAAAGTTTTTCTCAAACACTAACACAATACTTCAAAAGGACTTTTTTAATTAGACATCAATTATGAAATATGTTACTCAAATCAAAGACACCATAATACCAAAAGGGATCGTAAGACACCGTACAGACTCTAACACAATTTTGTTGTTTGAAAACAAAAGAAAATACTAGGAACCATATACTCAAAATAAAATCAAACGAACTCGTACAAGAAAACTCTTGCAAGATGTTACGCACCGATAAGAAAACGTAAGGTCTTATCCAAAATAACGATCAACAGAGCAAACCTAAAAACATCGATACTAACACGTCGCCAACGGGTTACGAACACCAAGGGATATACAAAGAAGGGAGAAATGATCCACACTAATATGTTAGGAACAATTAGTGCTTAAAAGAAACCTTTGATACTCATACGAGTAATCAATGCAACAAAAGAACTAACAAAACGCGAGCAGATTCCGAACAACCAATATACATCGAAACATTGAATAGGAAAAATCGGGTATCCTTACTAACAAAGTACGATGAAGGGATGCTAAGCTTAGACTTAGGAAATCCAAACAAACAACCGAGCAAACAAGCAACCTCTATAATAGCAATACTAGGTATCCGCAAATACTAGATAGCATGGAAACTTACTATCTATACAACTCAACTTAACATATACTCCAATTAGGGTAAGAGAATAATTCTCTACCCATACTACCATCCTTATCATGAATACACATATCAATAAAAAAACATTTACACTACCATCATACAACCAAACACAAATAAATGCAATCATGGTCACAAGTCTACGTGTGTGATGCCGTTATAATTATGTTGGCTACCATAATTATAAGTGCCTCCTTTCACACGTGTACTTACTTTCAAGATTACCCATATCAATCATAATTCATATATAAGCACATATACCACATTGCACATCTTAAACCACTCCAACTTAACACATAAAAGATGCTCCATCAAATAACTACTTACTTATATCAAATTGAAATCGAAACGACATAAAGGAACGAAAGTCTCGCAACGACTTCCAAAATACAAAATATCCGAAAGAAATAATCAATAACAACATGACGAGGTAAAGGACGGGATAAACTTATGCTGGGCCTCGCTTGGGTTTGACTTTGCCTCCGCAAGAATCACCCGACTCCGCGGGTCCAGCCCTATTACGCACATCCGACAAACGATCAACTATCCTATCTCCTTCGGTTCCACAAGAGGCTCCTTATAACGCTTAAGTCCAGTTGGGAAAACGGTTCCCCAACGAGACTTCTTACGGGTGGGGGAAAACATAACTAAAATACTAAGAAAGTAATACATATCATATCAGATAGTGGTAGGCAAAATAACTAAAATGATAACTTAGCAAAATATAAAATATATAAGCTATGCAAAAAATAGAATGGAAGCATAGCAGTTATAGCATTAAACACTTAAGCCCTAAATGCATATACATAAAGAACCCCTAGGTTATAGTCAAGGCTCAACCACCTATTTCTCTATAACCAAAGGCTCTGATACCAATCTGTCACACCCCGCCAAGGAGGAAACGCGAGGTGTAACGTGAAAGGATATCATCACAACACAATGGCATCTATATAGAGAATTCTACATGCAATAAATAAGCAAAGTATAGACACAAAGTGTCATAACAATACCCATAAAACTAACTAAAACCAAAAGGCGTCTTTATTGATGAAACGAAAGTTCTTACTAATAGAAAGACATGCAACAATTATCCATAATCCAAACAAAGCATTCAAAAGAATCCATCGACAACAACACTAATAAAACTCAGAGCGAACCCAAATTGGCACTCCACGGTCCTTCAGCCACCACTTTTACCTTATACATCCACATGATGCTCACGCCCGAGCAAATGATGCTTTAAAAAGTCCACACAATGGTTGGAGAGATCATAGATTAAGACACAAGAACAAAAACCTATCAAACAATTAGCGATTACTAAAACAATTCATAACAACCATACGTGTCCCGCAGTCCACGTATACATCACATCACTCACAACAGGGTCATGGGTAGCTCACTACCCTCCGATCGGAACACAAAGTTAGTAGGTATTATTTCAACCCTTCAGTTGGATTTGATTGAGTAGTAAACACCACTCTCCAACCGAACTCACATACCTCAAAACGCCTCCAATTGAACACAAAGCCATGGAGCGTACCACATAAACGCCTCCAATTGAACACAAAGCCATGGAGCGTACCACATAAACGACTCCAATTGAACACAAAGCCATGGAGCGTACCACATAACATATAAACACATAATCACAGCAACTAAAACATTTAAACTCATAGCATCATTTTCACCCCAAGAAAACATAAGAAAAAGGGGCTATGAAACTCACCTGATGCTAAAGCAATTCCCAAAATCCTCGCACACAGCTAAACAACAAAATAACACGTGTTACACGCTACTAAGCCAAAAGCTTAAGCACATGTAACAATCATATGATGGATGTCTAAGGTGTTTATTTACCCTCATGGGTCACCCCGACACCATGCCCAACATTTACCAATTCGTTTACACACTTTTTCAATGTTCAACAATTTACCCGAAAACGCAGAATTTTAGTGTCACTTTACCATTTTCTAAACCACACCTACTGACCTTTATAAATTTTACCAAAAATTACAAGTTCAATATCATGAGTTTATTATCTCCATGATTTTTCCACTAATTTATTTCCCCTCTTAAGTGCCCCAAATAAAATCAAACTTTTAACTACTCAGTTTTGGATCTGAACGAACACTAAAAAGTTTGGACCTAAAAACCATACTTAGACTCCAAATCAGAAGCTCTCCTTTGGGGGATTTTTAATAGACACATAGAACTAAACTCCTGTAGGTTGGATAATCCTAATTCAAATTTTAAGTAGGGGTTTTACACCTCGAAATCTGACCTAAATCTGACCCGAATTTACTGCTTTGACAACCTTTCTTGTAACCAACATTTGAATGACTTCCCGACCTTAAAAACTTTCGAGGCCGGATGTTCTGGAAACTAGACTCTCTGAGCTACATCATAGGCACCGGAATCACATCAATTCATGCTTCTAACCTCTAGATATTCATGAAACAACACAGCCCTAAATTCTGCTCAAACCTAAATCAAGTTCTAACGCATTCTAAACCTAACCGAACACACCATCATACTTATAATTCATCCCTAATCATTATTAACTAGTTTAATTATATTAATTTATAGATTTTATAAAATCCTAATTATCCATCATAATAATTATTACATGATTAAAAAGAAGGATTAAATTAAAAAGGGTTTAAGAATTACCTAAAAAGCTTGAATTGATTATACAAATCACCAACTTAAATCTTGATAAAAAAATATTTTTTTCTTCCTTCTTTGATAAAATTTGGCTAGAACAATCAAAAACAAGGGGGAGAAGGGTTTTTGGTATTTATAAGGTTTACAAAAAGGTTTTGGATAGATATCTTTTACCAATTTTAATTAGAGTAGGATTTGTTTTCCTTTTTTTTCTTTAAACCAAACCGGCCGATCACCCTTTATTTTCTTTTTTTTTCTTTTATTTTCTTTTATTTATTTATTTATTAATTATATATTTACTAACATTACCCTAGGTTTTTATAAAAACCTAAGCTTATTTGAGTATACATTTTTTGCGTAAACGCAATTTACTAAACATTTAAAACAAATAACTTTTCATTTTTATTTTAACCTAACTTTCCAAAAATAGAAATTCACATTTCATTCTTATTCTAACTACTAACACCTATTCATACCTAACATTACTAACACATAAATACGTATACGTATTAATACTTACACGATAAATCACTAAGACGCTTAAATCACTAAAATCATTTCCTTGTCACCAAAAGTGAACGAAATGAACTCCACAAAATCCAACACAAATCCAATCCCAATGAGACGATCACGCTCAATGGATTGATTACCAAATATCACATATCCCAAATAAACACATATAAATACGTATAAACACAAATAACACATAACCCATACATTGCAACATATACATAAGTCAACACTAATAGTTTGACTAACCTGCTCAAGTCATGGTTGTCACACAAATGGTTCTTGTAGTTTCTATTCTCTTTCACTTGTAATATGTAGCTTTTCTAAGACATATTTAACTATAGGTAATTAGCAAACTAAGTCCTTGTAGTTTTTAAGCCTAAATTAGTTAACACATATTTCACAGATAAGTCCCTAAAGATTTAACAAATGACATCTAAAGCACCTTAAGTTAATAAAATAATCCGTCATTTATCAAAACATTATCTGTTTGTTCCTTATTTTTGAAAGATCTTTTTGAAAAGATTATTTTTGAGCACTTTTTCTCTCCCTCAAATAATGACTCGTTTTCATTTAAAGAGCTGTAGTCATTGTATGAGAGATATAAATTATCTTTTTAAATCTTTGCAGTTTTCTGAAATACAACTGATTGATCCTGAAATAACAAATTTTCCGCCAAAAAATAAGATTTCTCTTATTTTATAAAAATAAATGCACTGACATGTACACTTATTTTATAGAAAGCCTGGGTTGTGTAGCAAAGTATACACAAGCCTTTACATGATCATAAAGTAGATCACGCCCGAGAAAATAAATTCTCATTAAGAGGTCAAGTTTTCTTTTTGACGAAATACTTGCTTTTAAGATAAAGACCGGGTTGCAGTCTAAAATAATTGCAAGCCAATGACATGTTTTGAAAACATTTATAACTTCTGCTCAAACATTATTTACAGCTCCGTGTCATTATTGAATGACATTTCTAAAGCCGTAAATATTATCGATTTTCAGAAGACATGTCATGAAAATATATTTTTGGTATTTTCTGATTTTAAAGTTTTCAATTTGATTTTCTGGTTTTCTATTTTTCTATTTTCTTTTTGTAAAAGTTTATAAAAAATGAAAAAATCTTTTTGAGTTTTTCTTATTTTATGTATTTACATAGGATACAAGATGATGTGCCACCATCAATCTTCTTCTTCTTCTGTCAGTCTTTTCAGCGTTTCAAGAGACATACTTCTCATTCCAAGCTTGTTGATAAGAATGTTCAAGTCTTTCTCGTCCCAATGCCTTGGTTAAGATATTTACCAGCTGATATTCTGTTTTGACGAAGTATAGCTCAACCACCCCATTTTCCACTTGCTCATTGATAAAATGGCATCTGATGTCAATATGCTTGGATCTTGAGTGTTGGACGTTGTTGTAGAATAAAGCAATGGCACTTTTGTTATCGCAGTACAAAGGAATTTTGTTGAATCCAAGGCCATAGTCTGTCAATTGTGATCTCATCAAAAGTATTTAAGCACAACATCCTGATAAGGCAATGTATTCTGCTTTTT
>BQNB010006333.1:16265-55796 GCA_026074375.1 Tanacetum coccineum
ATTAAATAACATTATATATATTTTATATAAATATATACCTTCAACCACAAAAACCGATCACTAACGTTTTATTTATAAAGACATTTACAAAGGTATTTTTAAATAAACGTTTATACAATATCCGTAATTTCTATCCTTCCTATTCTAAGTCGAAACCTATATTCTCTTAGGTTGCATTCGTGTACCGTCGTTCGTTTCCGTGTGATCATATTCCTAGAAGTTTATTCTTTCATTTCACCGACTCAAGATGAGTTCATAGCCCCACATTTTACTCGTTTTGAATAAATTTTTTAATACTTTGGGGTGAGAAACATTGCTTGGTTTTAAAAACTAGACACAAGTACTTTGCCTGAGAATTTCCATGTTTACGTGTTGCCTAAGTAGCGTTTAGACCACTATTGCCCGAACTATCATGAACCGTTAAGTTCTTGACCGACTGTACTGGTTAAGTGAGTGCGAGTGAATAAATAGATCTATTGGGACTAATAATCCCTATCCGGGTTTGGTAATTCTTACTGGTCGGGTACTTGACGGACTGTACAGGCCAACGGATGTATGTCATGTCGAATTTCGTTTAGGTGGTCTTTGGTCGGACACCTGTAAGGGCAAGTTGTACTTGGCATGTTATATGCCACTTTCATTATTAGCATCGGTGTCATGAGCTTAGCGCAAGGTAAATACCTTTTTATGTGAAGTTGTATCTGTTATAAATGTCGCATATGTTTTGAAATCTTGTGATCCATTATAATAACATTGAGTTAAACCTATGATTTCACTAAACAATTTTGTTGACATTTTAAGCATGTTTTTCTCAGGTGTTTAGCTTTGGACTTCTCTGATGTGCTATGTGGAGTCTACGTGCAATATGATATCATCCTTCAAGATTTTTCTTAGCATTCATACTCGTTGTCTTTTGAAAACTAAATTACGCTTCCGCAGTGTTTAATATCATTTGAAATCTTGTAAGACATATCCATTTTTAATAAATACAACGAGTTATGATTTTCAAAATGTCTATTAGTGGTCGTTCACTTGCCTTGTGTTTGAAATTATTATGATGTCATGTCCCCAGACACGTATTCCGTACAGGCCCCGTTTGGGGGTGTGACAGATTACCATTTTTTGATACGTTATTGCCTTAGTAAATTTACACCATTTTAAAACACACAATATTCATCATTTAATTAAATTTTCTTTGTTCCTTTTGTTTTTTCCTGGAACTAGACCGGACATGAGCTGCAAATGGTTTCTAGAAGGGCATTCATTTAGTTATTGCCCTAAATATTAGTCTGTGAAAAGTAGGCTGACAAGATATACTTGTATGAGACATAATTTCATGAAGGACTTTCTGTTTTAGGCTTGGAAAATTTAATAGCTTATTTAATAAGTCGCATAACTTAGTTAGATGACCCAATTGTGTTTAGTTTGTTGTATGCAATCTGTCCATATATGTAGGTTGCATTGGTTGTAGTGTAAATTTATAAATTAACAAATTTTATTTTAACTTTAAAAAATAAATAAATAATCCCTTAAACTTTATACCCCTAGACTTTATATTTTAAAATACAACAAACGCAAACAATTCTTACTTCCAACAAAAATTTAATATTATTTAATCACATCTCAAATCTACCCAAAGACTTTTTAATTCATTTTTCATTGTCTGCATAAAATCATGTTATACAACCAAATAGAAAAACACCGAAACACATAAATTATCGTAAATAAAGAAAAGGGGTTTTCTAGCTATTCGTTGATAGATTTGAAAAAAATTACAATTTCTATAAAATTATAATAGTTATAACAATTGAATTTCTATAAAAGTATTTATTTTCATTGACATATAATAAAAATGAAAGTCAATAGTTCGAATATAACTAGAAAAAATTTAATTCCCTTGTGGCCTCGGAGGTACACTTGAGCCGACTCCGGGCTACCTAAAAGTGTAGTTTCGCTAGAATTAGTTGGCTTACAATATCGAGTAAGAGAAAACAGGTAAAGAAAACAAAATTACTAATTATCCTACTACGTAATATATAGAAGATTTAATAAATCTATTCTTTTAATATGATTTTGATAATACTTTATACATAACTTATAAAACAGAAAAAATAAAAAATATATATATTTTTTGAAAAAACATAATGTATAAGCCCGTACGTGCACAGGAATTAAAACTAGTTTAATAGTATCAAATCAAACAATTTACATGATTTATTCCAAAATAAAGAATGTACCTAGCATTATACATTTCAGATTATATTTCCATGAAACATTACAAACAATAATCTACATTCTAAGTAAAAAAAAGGACTCGATCAACAACTACTGCTTCAACTTCTGCATATGCCTCCAAATGTTAAAACAAAACAGGACAAAGATCTACATTTTATTTGAGCACATATCTTGTTTACCTGTGTATCTACAAAGAAAAAAACCCAAGTTAAACACATACATGTTTTTTATGCAAGCAATGGATGTCATTAGATGAATAAAAATTTGTGAGGTTTACTTACTTGTCCCGGATATAAACTTAAGGCCAGCCTTGTGATTTGAGTCCGCGAAGAAGCTAAAAAATACTAAGCAAATGAGTTACATTTTAACAAAGATATCATAAACAAAATTAATGGGAGATTTCAAGAAGAAATTACAATTGAGATGGAGTTTGATTATTAGAGCAGTTTAAAAAGATGATGTTATCAAGCCATTGAAAAGTTCTGCAAGTCAAGAAATACATAGCATAGTATCACATGAACTTCAACCATATTTGACAATAAAATTCATTAGCAGCCACAAACACATCTCAGAAAAATCATAACAAACTACAACTAGTTTCAAACAACAAGGAACTTACAAAGTAATAAGCTGATAATCTAGCCCAACAAATAGATGTTATTATCTCTTCCAATTAAATCAGTAAGAAATACAATAATATGCAACACTATTTCTGAGACAAAGTCGACGAAGTTTAAAACCATACATCATCCTTTTGAAAAAACCGGAGAGCACAAAACAGAGTACACTACTCGAAGCCAGAGGCAAAAATGAAAAGAACCAGGAACAAGAAAAAAATTACAACAACGAACTACAAAAAAAAACTCGCAACTAACATGAGGAACAAGATGAACATCATGTCCACTTATAAAGTTCAGCCCCATGGGTCACATACACCCAAAACATGAATGTGCAACAATACAATTTCACTAAAAGGTTTACACAGAACATACTCGTATCTTATAAAAAGCTCCATTTTAACAATTTAAGTGAAGAAAAACACCCAATTAATAAAAATGAAATATAGCACTAAACAAAGTTTCCAAAGGAACCAAGATCGATGAGCTTGAACAGCAATGTGAGTCCATCAAACTATAGATAAAACGAGGCAGAGGGTTATTCATGAAAGCAAATTAATAATCAACAAAACCTTTTAATTATAGGCTCTTAAACCAGATTAACTGTAACAACAGACCTAACAAAAACTCTTCGATGATGATGAGTCATGAGATCTAGGGTAAGATTAAACACAAAATCAAAAATATAGTCAAGAAGAAAAAGGTTTTTAGAATACCTCATATCGGAGGAAAGGAAAGAGAGGTAGGCGGGTGACACTTTAATGTAGGGACTAGACGAATACCCGTACACAACACCGAGATTTTTTAGCGGCAGATAGTTGTTGTGATAAAAACGTTTATGAGTTATAAACGAAAAATAATGAAAGTTTGAGGGTTTTAGATTAAACATAATGTTTTCCCGGCTCGACCCGGCCGGTTTAACTGGTTGAACCGTTTTCAGTCGAAAAACAGGTCAAATTAAACCGGTTTAAATATTTTTGAAACCATGTTTGACCCGGTGGAAAACCGGTTAACCCAGTGGTCGAACCGGTAACCCGGTAACTCGACCGGGTCGAATAGAGACCCGTCAGGTCAAATTAAACTGGTTTTTATATTTTTGAAACCCGGTTTGACCCGGTGGAAGACCGGGTTGATCCGGTGGTCGAACCGGTTGAATCGGTAACCCGGTGACCCGATGACTCGACCGGGTCGAATAGAGACCCTGTTTCCAAAAACATTGATTAGTTTCCTAATTTAAAATTTAGTTTTCACTTTTTCACTTTTAAGATTCATGGCAAAATGCTTTATATATTAGTGTAGATAAGTTTTAAGGTTTCTTTGCTTATACACTTTGACCCTCTCTTTTTCCCGCCCATGATTTCATTCTCACGCTCTTCTTATCTTATTATATCTAAAGATTTAGTCCTCTAATTTATTGTGCAGGTGCCCATAATGAGTGGGGAGGTACTCATTAATAGCGTGATGTTGATGTAGACTCTGCATTCCAACCGACATGGTTACACAACCCTCCATCTCCCGAATCATCATGGAGTTATGTCAATATTAAAACAATACCATCTCACTCAGACCCCTCTTTCTCTTAAAAAACAAATTTCCAGATCCATCTTCTAACACAAAATATCAACGTTATTAGGTTTAGTAATACTCACAAACACACTAGATTTGGCCTTTGCGGGTGTGTGTTTTATAAGATTCAATTTTCCTTTTGATTTTGGGGAGGGGGGGAATAATTTTGATTATTCTTGGTTTGGTTTGTTATTTGCTACTATGAATAACATATGCGTTTATGTTGTTAACTGACATGAAGCAACTACACCCTCAGTTTTAATTCTAATTCAATTATGGTTTCAATTGAAAATTAGGGTTTTTGTGAGACGAACATGAAATTTAGGGGTTTCGGTTTGGTTTGGTTTGGACTGGTTTGTTTTGATGAAGATGATGTTCATGTATGTTTATATGAAAATGTTATATGTTGGTTATATTTGAATGGTGATAAAAAAAAGTGATAATGTTTTTCAATTTAAATGGATATGCCGAACTACTATGGTCTGCGGTCAAGCTATAAAACGCATATAGGTTGTTTCGTCAGACCTTTTATGGGAGGTATGCGCCGGTTACAAGAATATGTTTAGGGGATGCCACTGTGCAAAGAACCAATACAGAAGCCGAAAAGCAACAAGAACATGTTTAGGGGATTACACGGGTTGTTGTAGAATCGTTATGGCATGCATAAAATCTTACACTTTTGTTTTACATTTCTGTTAATTGAGTTGGTGCACCTGATTTAACATTTTAGTGGGTTTCAGGAAAAACAAACAAGATTTGAATAACACATGCTGCGGTTCTATTCTTAAGAATCCAAAACGCGGGAGCGGTGCAACCTATTGTAGGTATCAAAAGAGATTAAAACTTCGAAATAAATTTAAATCTTCATATTTATGTTGGTAGTTCGAATTTAGCTCATAATGGGCACTCAGGTTCTTTAAAAGACAATGATGATTTCATTCATTTAATCCTAACATATTTATGGTTTCAGGATGGACAAATTAGCTATAAGGAATTTGAGGCGATAATGAAGTCAGGAGCTAATTAGGGTAAAGCATCTCTTGGTAAGTGTCTTTACTATTTCAATGTGTTTGCCATCTGTATTTGAATCACGCGTGTCAAAAGAAATCACCATATGCATATCATGTTGTAAGTCACTTGGATCCCAAATCCAAATATATGTCTTCTCCATATCAAAGTTCTTCTACGAGTCTGTTACTGTTCTCTTTCTTTTCCTTCTTCTTCAAGCAATACATACTATTGAATATCATTTAGGCCACTTTTGAAACTTATTAGTTTAAAACGTTAATAAGTGTCCTGTTATGTTTGTAGTTCTTTAAGTTATTGCATATTAAGTATTTGGTTATTCTACATGTAGGATTTGTTAAGACTTATTGTGTTAGATGGCAACATAAGTCAGTAATAGTGCATCAATCAGCAATGAGACTATGGTAAAATCTTAAGCGTATTACAAAAGTTATTAGGTACCTCTTTTAATGTCCCGATTTTTATGTCCCTCTTTTAATGTCCCGATATTACTGGCAATATAAGTTAGTAATAGTGCATCAATCAGCAATCAGATTTGGACAATCACTCTTTTAATGTCCTAATTTTCCATACTTATAATAGGTACCTCAGGTTTCTAATTTTCCACTGCGGTCTCTAAGTCGTTATTGAAACGGGTCTCCTACAATCTCTAGTCATATGGCCAACTCTCTCGTATTTATTAAACTTCATAGTGCATGGCCCAATGTGGTGCAACTTACGTTTGTTGTAGAAGGGTAACTTTCCTACATATAAAATTTTGTTATTTGGTCTAGCAATGTAAGCTCTCACGGCCTTTTGTCGTTCATTTTGTTGTTGGCATTCCTTACGACCTCGGTTTCCTAACGTACGACCTGATCCATTTAGTCGTGATCCATGTGGATTCTTGCCTTATAGACAACAATAGCTTTAATAGCATTACCAATTCGTTAGGTTATAATATGCTCGATCTTCGCGGAATTTATTCCTTGTCTCGTTCTTCGTATTTTCCTCAAAATTGAACGGAGTAAAGAAATAAAATAAGTCGAATTTTACAAGTCGTGTTTCCAAAAAGAAATGGAATGTTATGAGGTGATGGGTTAAAGTTGTGTGCGAATTAATCGGCATGTTTCCAGGCGTCACGAGAAGTAAGAAAAATTGAGACGTTAAGGTATGGCGTAGGTGTTTCGACAGTATGGGGCGAGTGTTCAAACTTGAATTCGGGTTCGGATAGTAAGATAACGTAGGGTCAGTAGACTGCAACAATTTCAAAATCACGAGAGACGATATTATGTAAAGACATGAACATCTTTTAAAGACCACCGTGTCACTCACGATGTCTTGGGAAATTTTAGAGACCATTGCTTTACTCACAATGTCTTAGAGAAGTTTAGAGACCATTTTTGTCACTCACGATGTCTTAGAAAAGAATTTAGTGTTTATATAGACAACTTCTATATAAACAATTAGGGAAATATACGTAAGGAAAACATAAACACAGAGAAAAGATAAACGCGAGTTAAACATAATCTCATAGCAAAGTAGGGCTCAAGGGCAAAAATAAACGCGAAGTAACATAAACGCAGGGAACAATAAACGCATGGCAGAGGTAAACCCATAACATAGCATGCTCAAGGCAAAATGGTACTCATGTATACGCCATAGCAAAAGCACGTATAAGGCACACATAAAAGCACATAAGGATCACATACTGGTTATAGACCAGACCTAGTTATACTACCTGGTTCTCTATAACCTTGGCTTTGATTACCAATCTGTCACACCCCCAAACGGGGCCTGGATGGAATACGTGTCTGGGGGCGTGACGTCATAATATTTCGAACACAAGGCAAAGGGAACGACCACTAATGGACGTTTTGAAAATCATAACTCGTTGTATTTATTAAAAATGGATATGTCTTACAAGATTTCAAATGATATTAAACATTGCGGAAGCGTAATCTAGTTTTCAAAAGACAACGAGTATGAATACTAAGAAAAATCTTGAAGGATGATATCATATTGCACGTAGACTCCACATAGCACATCAGAGAAGTCCAAAGCTAAGCACTTGAAAAACATGCTTAAAATGTCAACATAAAGTTGGTGAATTCATAGGTTTAATTCAAACGTAATTTGTGTGGACCACAAGTTTCCAAAACGTATGCGACAGTTATAAAAGATACAACTTCACATAAAAAGGTATTTACGTTGCACTAAGCTCATGACACCGAGGCTAATAAAGAAAGTAGCATATAACATGCCCAGTACAGCTTTCCCTTACAGGTGTCCGACCAAAGACCACCTAAACAAAAATCGACATGACATATATTTGTTTGTTCTTGGAAAACTCAAACTAGTAAGCGCTTCTTACCCGTATAGGGATAATTAGTCCCAATAGATCTATTTATTCACTCGCGCTTACTTAGCCAGCCAGTCGTTTAAAGCTAATAGTGTCAAATCGGCTAGAGGTAACTAACGGTTCATGATAATTCGGGCAATAATGGTCTCAATGCTTAACTTAGGCAACACATAAATAGGGAAATCTAACGCAAAGTACTTGTGTCTAGTTTTAAAAGCAAGCAATGTTTCTCACCTCAAAGTTATAAAACATTTATTCAAAATGAGTAAAAGTGTGGGGCTATGAACTCACCTTAAACAAGTAGTGAGTAGGTAATTCAACGAAGTGTAAAACGAAACCGAACGACTCTAGCCGCGACCTAATTAAAAGACGCGCTTTAGAAACGAGAAATAAATACGAAACGTCAAACAAGACGCTTAAAGGAAATAGACATCCATAAGTGTTTGTGCTTTTAGTTTATATAGCAAAACGTGACATTATGAAAGTATATGGTTTACAGTTACGTTACGTTATGATTCACGAGAGGTTTCTAATTTCGAAAAGTTACTATTTTTAGAAAGTTTCTATTTTAGGAAAGTTCTAAGTTTCGAGACGTTAATTACGATGATTCCATTTACCCTAAACACATTAGTGAAACCTAAACGTCCGCTTTCTAAGTCTGTCTTACTAATAAATACCAAAAGTTCCTATTTTTTAGAAGTTTTCGGTTTTAGAAATCCGACACTACGTTTGTGACATTTTCAAAAGTTCCTACTTAATATACTAACATTATTACTTGTTTCGCCAGCATTTTAAAAGCTCAAAACATCTCAAAAGTGTTCGAAAAGCCATTTTCGTATTCCAATCAGCAAGCTATTTAGTTATTTTTCCTAAAAACGTTCCAAAATTCATTTAGCCATAACTCGGCCGTTTTAAGTCCGCTTTTAGTGTTCGAGATATGAAAGCTTATCTATTCGAAATAATCTATTCAAAAACTACCTTCTCGGCTAATAAAAACATTTTTAAGTGACCTAAAATCTCAAAACAATTTTGGATCAGCAAGCGTTATTTTCAAAAATATACCATATACTTGATCATAGACTCAACCATAACACCGCCATAGTGTGTAGTCTAACCTAAACTCTTTTTCACCAAAAACAACCAACAAACCCCATCTTAATCTATCCTAACCTCATCATAATCTTTGTTTCAACTCACAAGAACACTCAACCTCACCAAGACAACAATATATATTTTCAAGATCATTAAAAACTTCATTATTTTTATAAACCCATTTAGCTTCTTTGAAAAAAATAGCACAAACACCATAGGATCTTAAAGATTTATAAACATGAACATAGATAATATAGAAAAGAAAGTAAGAGATCAATGATTTGGCTTACAAAGATGATGAATCAAGAAGAAGACACAAGATCTAATTAAGAAACCTTAGATCTTTAAAACCCACAACAAATCTTGCAAAACCCACTTAATAAATCAAACCCTAACCTTTGAAATCTTGAATAAACCCTTGAATAAATAAAACCCTTCTTAGAAACACCTTAGAACATCTTGGAAAGGAGCTTGGAATACTGGATCTTGGAGAAAATCAAAGGAAAAGAAAACCCTAGTTGGGTGTGTGTGGTTCGGTTATAATACAAAAGAAAGGAAGGAAAGAAAATTGCAAGAGTTTAGCTAGTGTGTGTAAAATTTATGAGAAATGAAATATGGACGGTATTTATAGTGAAGTAAGAACTTGGAGCCAAAGAGGAGGGGAGTGGAGCCAAAGTAAACTTGGAGCCAAAGGGTGAGCCAAGCCAAAGGAGAGGGTGGGGACCATGAGCTAAAGTGAAAAGATGCTCTTGGATTTAATTTAGTGTGAGTATGTATGTGTGTTTTGAAATTTTGAAGTAGGAGGGGGGTTATCCATGAAATTTATGAATTCTAAACCCGAGACATATGATACCTAGGGTTTACACGAAAAGATTACGAGTTTTCGGGGTCCCATTTGATCAAAAACGCAAAAAACATAACTCACGCCAAAAATATAAATTTCGCAAACGTAAATATTTGTAAACCACGAAATGACATAGAATTACTTTATTAGGTATAATCCACGTAGACTAATCTCAGTCTGACATTAGAACGCTTTCGGTAACGATTTTTAGTTTTACGCGAGACAACCTCCCGAAAAATTGCCAGATTTAAACGTAACGTATAAAAGTCAAAAGTAATGATCGGAAAAGTTTAAAATAAGACCTGAAATTTACGGGGTGTGACATCAACCAATCCGATAAATCCCACATCTTTTTAATCGATGTCGAAACAGGCCGAAGCTGCAAGTATATATCTTATACATACTATTGGTTTGTATATCATTCATATACAAATTCATTATAATTTCCAACCTTTTATTATATGAAATATTTTTGTGGTTGCAGACTTATTGTAAATGGAGTGATGCACTAAAGACCGACTTTATTGACAATACTACATCAAAAGATTTTTACCACCTATTTAGCGGTCTCCAATAGTAAGTATCGTCTATTTTATGATGTCAGCATTGAGTGAACAAGTGGGTCAGGTACCGGGTAAAATAAATAAGTTCTTATCTGTTATTGTTTGTAGCATGTTGGCATTTTGTAGTCTTGGTAAAACTCATTTGCTTATGTAAGAGTAATTAACAGGTTTTTATCTCATAATTTAAGTAGTAATCAGTTTCACAAAAACAATCCCAAACACCCCGTCTTAGAATGGCTTATGGCATATAATTGTTGTCACTTCATATATTACTACATCCAACGACGTTTGTCCTCTACTTCCTCTTTTTAATAGAACGCTCATTATATTTATTTGTAGGTCTGGCTAAATGGATGGGTCGGCGTAGTTGAGAAACGGGTAATAATAGGTTAAGATCAGAACGTATAGCTTCTGAAGCTTACATAACGAATGATACATCATTGGTGCATAGCGAATAATGGAGCATCACAAGCAGCACTTCAGTCGGCTCTTCATTACGTGTAACATGTGGATTGGGTCCTTTACTCGATGCTGATATGACCTATCACAAATGGAGTTGGAGCAGAAAAATGCAAACCTGAGCCACCAGTTATAGAGGCACAATTTCTTAATTTATGTTTCATGTAGATTTTCTGTACATCTTTATGTTCAATGTACATCTTTGTGTTCAATGTATAGTCATAAGGATTATCTTTCTAATTCAACATTGTATCTAAAAAAAGTATACATTGTACATATGTATTACAGTGACTTCATAATATATCAAATGGCTTGCGTTTATCTAAAAATGCGTGTAAGGATTATAAAACATGTAACCGTGTTGGCAATAATCCATTAGATATTTGTTTAAGTAGCAAATGAATAGTATAAACATTTTGGGGTTTGAAGTCATTTGCAGTATCATGTTTGTGTAATACAGGTATCTAGGAACCAATGAACTTGGGCTTTTATATATGTGCAGCTAGAGAATCTTTTAGAAAGTATGTGACTGATAAAGACATTAGGACACAAATGTTTGTTGTGACATCAGATGTGTACGTGATAATTTGTTTATTGTATATCCAACATCCCTTTTGAGATAATATGATCATGATGAGATCACCACAATATATGGGCCACATGTATATTCAGTTAAAACCTCTCGGTTATGTAACATGTGTGGAAACTAGAAGGGGGAGGGGGGTTGAATAATTTACACGATTGTTTTACGGTTTAGAAGTTTACTTTCAAAAATGTATAGATCCGAGTTATATGTTCAATCAAATTACAATATGAACAAGCAATAACTATCTAAACGAAAACTAAATAACAACAATAATAATGTAAAGAGATAAGGAAAGAAACAACCAAACCAATACACTGAGATTTTATAGTGGTTTGGCTACGAAGTACCTCTTCGCCCTACTCCACTCCTCAAGTATCCGACTCAAGATTTCACTATGTCAACAAGCTCCCTTTAGGCGAAGAAAATTTTTTACACGTCGCTTACGTTATTTTCTGACACTAAGCTAAATGTCGAGTCATAATCTTAGCTAGAACCAATCTACCACTTCACAAGATACACACACTCACAAGATCTACATTATCAGATCTACACAATATCTGAATCACATAAATACACAAGATAAATACAATAGAGGTTTGGTACTTAGAAGAAAAGAGGAGAGATCAATAATTAACACTTCGTTTCTTGACGAATATGAGTGTTCTTCTCTTGCACTTGAATGAGAGGGAAGTGATAAGAAGAAGATATTAGATTACTTGACACAAGATCTAAGTATGTTAGTGATCAAGAGTTTTAGTAAGAGAAAGAAGGTTTAGAGAGAGAAAGAAAAGACTAAAAAATTGCATGCAAAGAGGAATGTTTTTCTGCTGGGAATGGAGTAGTATTTATAGGCAGAGAATCCCAACGGTCATCTGGTGGCGGTCTTGGCGGTCCCTTATATATAAAGGGGCCGCCAGGCCTATAAGGGGGCCGCCACTAGACTCCGCTCCCTTTTTTGTCTTTTTGTGGTGAAGGTTGTATCTGTTATGGAACCTTCCATTTTTGGGGGAAAATTTGAATTTCAAATTTTAAGTTTTTAATAAAACTTTTCTTTTAATCAAAAAATATTTTGTAAATGTATTTTTGAGAAAAATACTTTTATAGAATTAAAAGTGAGGATTAAGAGAAAAATATTTTCTTGATCACTAATCATGTTTAATTATTTTGTTTGTTCATACCTTAAGTGATCATTAACTTTAGAAATGGACTTTTACATTTGATAATCTGTAAACTTTTATTTTTATTGTAAACGTTTTTACATTTTGTTATTATCAAAACGTTGAGAGGTCGAAAAATATAAATAATGTTTTTAGACATTATTTGTATTAACAATCTCCCCCTTTTTGATGATGACAAAATATAAAATCATTTTAAATAAAATTAAAGATGTCAAATTATTAAATGAGTTATGTTTCATTTCTTCCCCTTTTTGTGCAAAAATTTTTCCAAAAAGAATGAACGACGAGTTGTCGAAGGAAGAAAGAAATCAACGATAAACAAGACTCCCCTGATGTGTGCTCCCCCCTTAGTTTGGGGTCACCAGGATCGATCTACGAAAATGTGTGCACAAAACAAGGTTAAAAGTACAAGTGCAAGACAAATATCCTTTAAAGTAACACATTGTATTCAATTTAACAAAAGAAGAGTTTCCATTCCACCAACAAGAAACTCATTACACTTTGCACATCCAACTAATACATCAACATAAATTTTATAAACTAGATCTAAATAAGAGGCTTAAAGACAACAATTTCATAACAACATTTATATGATGCATTACAATAGAAAGTAGAATAATCATAAAGACATATAAGAAGCATATAGATCACATAATGTGATTCTTTGAAAGGTAGCAAGGCGCATAATCAAAAGATGAGAGAGCAATTATTTAAGAAGATTAATCATGTAGGAATGATTAATTAAAGAGGGAAAAAGAAGGGGTTGGTGAGCCATGACTTTAGAGATACGGTTGGAGAGACGGGACGTTATGAGATAGTGAATGAAGTTTATTTCATTTCTCAAGAATAGAATTGGTGTCCTAGAAAACTTGCACAAGACACAAACATTAAGTGAAATTCAACTTGAGCATGAGAAGAGGATGAATTTTGTGGTGGTGGTGTGAAGTGGTGCATGAATGTATCAATGAATGGGATTATTGTCGAATCAAGTATGGTGGGGAAGGCGATTGTAAGAAGACTCTTGAGGAAGAGGAGAGCGGTCATTTATGGTAAGAAGGAAGGTGAGATTTTGGAGTAGATTATTTTAAGTTTCCTACTGTGCTAACCGTCATCCTTGTTTTTTTTTAGAGAAGTTAAATGGTGGTTTGAGCAAGACATTGATAAAGAGAGAGAGATTTAAAGGAGATAAAATGGTGGTGAAGTATAAAGTTGGGTGAGTAAATGAATGAGAAAAGTGGATAAAGTGGCAAAGCATGGTTTAGGAAGAAGAGAATGCCAAATATGGTTTAGCCAATCTGGGAAATGACAGCTTGAGGATGTAGGTAGGAGGGTCAAGATACAGAAAAAGAGGTAAACTCAAAATTTTTCTTTCCCTCCTGGTGGCGGTCCCATATCACCAGGCGGTCCCAAATATATTGGGGTGTCACCGGGTATATAAGGGGGCCATTTTCTGGAGGCATGAAGATTTCCAGTTTTCTCTTTTTCTTAAGTCCAGTGATTTTGGCTTTTACCAATATTCAAGAATCAACTAGTTCAAGCAATAATATGAAGTTCTATTCTAACATACAAATCATTTATCAAGTAGGGGCATTTCTTCTCATGTTATAATCATAAAATTTGCTAGTCATAAAAAGTTAATAGAATATAAAAGATTATTCAAGTCAAAAGCAAATAAAATTTGCTACTCCTAGTCCTAATAATAGAGAAACATAATGTATTAAACATGAGGGATGATAATAATATAATAATAATAGTGTCATAGTAGTTTTGCCAACACGTTCATTTTTGTTTTCCACTCATCATGTTCTTGAGAGCTTGTCCAGTTGACCTTAACCCTTTCCGGTGAGCATCTCTTTGTTAGGTTTAAAGATTAATAGTTTTGGAGAGATGGGTATTCAAGTAATGACTTTCATAAGGAGGGTTTTGAGTGACTCTAGGGACAACATTAGATGAAGAAGAGACATTTTGGGAAGGTGAAGAGGACGAGTTGGAATGAAATGAGTCATCATCATTTTCATCAACTATGACGTCTAGTGAAAGAGATAAAGAGGGATGATTTTGAGTGGTGGAGGAGGAGCTAGCATTTGACTCACAAGGTCTTTTCTTGCCTCGATCCTCTTGCATCTTTCGCTCATAATGAGGAGCGAGTGGATGCATGGCTCGATCATGTGCGAGGTAATGATCGAATGCTAGCTCAGGAGAGATGGACACAATATGCTTGAACAATCTAGTCAAAAGCATTCCATAAGGTAAAAGTTCCTTTGGTTTGCTTCGAGACTTTTCCATTCTTTTGAGAATGAAAAATTCTAGATTGTAAGGAGTAGAGGTCTCAATGCAATAAAGCATGTGACAAAGACAAGCGAAGACATGTTCCCTATGTCCTCCTAGACAAATGGTGTTTTTATGAATAACGTCAACCCAAGGTTTCATATGAGTATGAATCTCTCAGGTTAGGATTTCGTTATCACCTACGACAATGGTTTTCTTATTTTTGGTACGAGTTTCTTGACCTTGTCGAGGGATTTGAATAAAAGACTTGATGACACGTGGAGAAGGAGGAGTGGTCTTATAACGACCTTTACTCGGAACACTTATTGGCAAGTGGTCGAGTGACCACATGTCGGTGTGAGAGGCTTGACCTTTGAAGGGGATTTTTAGAATTTGACCAAATTTCTCAAGAGTGAGAGAGAATGACTTGTTTTGAATGACAAAGTTGACAACGAAGTGACCCTCAGGATTAAAGGTAAAAGTGAGTTGACTATAGAACTCGAGAACAAAACGAGGTACAATTTGTTCGTTAATGTTTAACAAACAATCAAAACCGATTGACTCAAACTTGGCACGAATATGACTCATATTTTCGAAATTTTGACTCACAACCCTTCCCTCATGAAAGTATCATTTTTCAAGGTTTGCCATTGTGTTTAGTAAGGGTTGATTAAATTCATTTGATATGAGAGGTATGTAGTTTCGTGTCTTTTGATGATCAAGTCCGGTAACTCGAGGCATTGTTACCTAAAATGACATAAATAAAATTATATTTTAATTGCTTATACTTGTATTGAAGTTTTAAGCTTGTGTCTAGTGTGTGCCTAAATGTAACAAATGTGGAGTAACGATTAACTCGACCTAAACATAAAATCCTAAGAGTTAATCCAAACGCTCCTTAATTTGATTTTTCTCATCCAGACAAGTCGAAAAATACATATGAATTATGTATCTCGAAATTTGTTCATGAGATCATTATGCATGTGTTTGAAAACGTTTTTAGGTTGGATTAACAATGTATAACAACAATTTTATTATGTTCCTAACGTGAGTGATTTGAAAATAAAATTGGGGTTTTGGTTCGAAATCAATTTTTCAACAAATTCACAAATGTATGCAAATCCTATATCTACGGGAAGCATATTAGTTATACATTGTATCCTAGTTGTCTTAATTGTACAAAATTAAAAGAAAACACGAAAATCCCCAATTTCAATTTTTGGTGTTCATCATGAACCCTAGACTCAAATTGAAAGAAAATAGATGAAATGACTTACAATTGATGATCTTTGTGATATTAGGATTGATTATTAGTGTTGATTTGATCTTCAATTGATGTTTTAATGGTTGAATTTGAGTTTTGGTGGGTTTTGGGTCGTGTTCGTCAATGGCAGCAGATAAAGGAGTGTTTGTTTTTGTGTTTTGAAAAAAAATTTTTGTTAAGTGTTTCTATAATATGGTCTGCGATGGTGGTCCTATATCTCCCGGCGGACCTCAAATATAATGGGGGGACCGACCACAGAAAGGGTATTGGACTTGAGTTTTTGCACAAAAATTTAGACAAAAAACATTAATTTGTAATTCGCGAATTAAAAATGCTTAAAGTACATTGGATAAGTATTCAAGTGATTACAACACGGAATGGAACATCAGACAAAATCGAAAACTAGAAGAAGGAAAGAGGACACATAAGGTTTATGAATGTTCCATCATTCCTAAACCAAGACATAGATAGTTAAACGATTCACGTTTAAGGGGTTTAGTAAGAATGTCGGCGATGTTGTCGACGGACGACACTTTTTTATTAAGATATTTCCTTTCTGTACATTATCACGAAGAAAGTGGTGACGTATTCGATGTGAATGTACAGAAATGTTGCACCGGGTTTTTCCTAATAGTCATCGCGCCTTTGTTATCGCCATGATGGAACATCGTCAGTCGTACGTCGTAGTCGATGAGAGCTTGTTTCATCCATAGTGCTGTGACATGCCCTTTCCTGCGCTACATATCGCTTCGGTAGTGGATATAGCAAGAGCGGTTTGTTTCTTCGAGAACCAAGATGTCAAACAACATCCCACGAATATACAAATACCGCTAGTGCTCTTTCGGTCCACATAATCTCCCGCATGATCAGAGTCGGCATATACTACGGTTTCTATGCCGGTCCCCTTAGGATACCATAATCCTAAGTGCGTAGTGCCTTTAATGTATCGAAAGATACGCTTAACCGCTTCAAGATGAGAGGTTTTGGGAGCCTCTTGGAAGCGGGCACAGAGGCAGACACTAAACATGATATCGGGCCTACTTGCCGTTAGGTATAATAAACTACCTATCATGCCTCGATACTTGGTACTATCTACCGACTCACACTCTTCATCTTTTGTGAGTTTAGTATCGGAGGACATGGGGGTTTTCATTGGTTTAGACTCTTCTAGACCAAATTTCTTAAGCATTTCTTTAATATACTTAGATTGATTAAAGAAAATACCATCTTCCATTTGTTTTATTTGTAATCCAAGGAAGAAGTTAAGTTCACCCATCATGCTCATCTCGAACTCGTCATGCATGATTTTGGCAAATTCATCACACATGTCTTGACAAGTCGAACCGAATATAATGTCATCGACATATATTTGAACAATGATGAGATTTGAACTTTTCTTCTTAGTAAAAAGAGTGTTATCTACCATTCCCATTTTATATTCATGTTTAATAAGGAAAGATTTTAATCTATCATACCAAGCTTTGGGTGCTTGTTTAAGACCATATAAAGCTTTCTTTAATTTATAAACATGATCCGATTTTTCAAAATCAATGAATCCTAGAGGTTGTGCCACGTATACCTCCTCATTGATAAAACCGTTCAGGAATGCACTTTTTACATCCATTTGGAATAGTTTAAAGTCTAAGGCACAAGCATAAGCTAATAATATTCTAATGGACTCAAGTCTAGCAACCGAGGCATAAGTTTCATCATAATCGATGCCCTCTTGTTGGTTGTAGCCTTGAGCAACTAACCTAGCCTTATTTCGAGAAACAATACCATTCTCGTCTAACTTATTTCTAAATACCCACTTAGTTCCTATGATTGTCATATTCCTAGGTTGAGGAACTAACTCCCAAACGTTGTTAGCAACGAATTGATTTAATTCTTCTTGCATGGCGACTATCCAACTTTCATCTCCTAATGCTTCATTCACATTCTTAGGTTCTATAGTTGATATAAAACAAAAGAAGTTACTTTGGTTTTGGGCTTGTGACCTAAGGGTTCTTTGGTTAAGGTTTCCTATGACATTTTCTAATGGGTGGTTCCTAGATTCCTTAATGTTGATTATTTCATCAACCTCTAAAGTTTCATCCACAATGTCGTTTTCTAGGTTTTTCTTTTTGGTGACCTTAATTGCTTCTTCTTCATCTAAGTCATCATCCACCAAGGGTGATGTCTTAGAGGGTGGAGGAGTTTCATCGAATGTCACGTTTAGTAATTCTTCGACTTTCCTAGTGTGTTTGTTTAAGATGATATAGGCTTTACTATTTTGAGAATAACCTAAAAAGACACCTTCGTATGACTTTGGGTCAAACTTGGTAAGGTAGTCTTTTGTGTTCAAAATGAAGCACTTGCTTCCAAACACTCTAAAATAATCTAGTGTAGGTTTTCTACCTCTTAAGAGTTCATAAGGTGTTTTTCCTAGAATGGCTCTAATGAGAATTTAGTTGAGAATGTATGTTGAAGTATCTACGGCGTTACACCAAAACTTTTATGGTAACGATTTCTCATTCAACATAGTCCTACTCATTTCTTGAAGTGTCCTATTTTTCCTTTCGACCACGCCATTTGATTGAGGAGTGCGTGGAGCCGAGAAGTTATGTGTAATACCGTTGGTATTGCAAAACTCTCCAAATTGCACCTCATTATCAAATTCTCTACCGTGGTCGGTTCTAATTGACACTATTGAACAACCTAATTGGTTTTGGATTTTCCTACTAAATATTTCGAATTGATCGAAAGCTTCGGTTTTATCCTTAAGAAATCTAGTCCAAGTATACCTAGAGTAGTCATCTACTATGACTAGGGTGTAACGGTTTCCTTCGTAACTTCGTACGACGGATGGACCGAAGAGATCCATATGGAGAAGTTCTAAGCATCTAGTCGTTGAGACTACATTCTTAGCTTTGTGACTAGCGTGAGCTTGTTTTCCCATTTTACAAGCATCACAAAAATGTTGATCAAACTTAAGCTTAGGTAGGTTTCTAACTAATTCCTTAGAAGCTAACGATTGAATGAGACGCATATTTGCGTGACCTAATCTTCTATGCCACAAGGTGGAATTCTCATCAATCGTTGCTAGACAAATTTGATCCTTTGGCTTACTTCCTAATTTCATCACATATAAGCCTTTCTTCCTAATACCTCTACCTATGACTTTACCGTTCTTAGTGATTTCACTATCATGTTCAGAGAAAGTTACTTTACACTTATTATCACATATTTGTCCTATACTTAGCAAATTAAATCCTAAGTTATCAACATGTTCTACATTATCTATTTTGAGAGAGTCATTAGAAATCGTACCTTTGCCAATGATGTTACCGCGAAGATTACTACCAAAAATGACATTACCTCCATTGTATGCCTTGTAAGTGGAGAAGAGTTTTCGGTTACCCGTCATATGTTTAGAGCATCCGCTATCCTTGATCCATTCGTCGGGCTCCAAGTCGACTCCAAGGCATATCTCACTTGATGCGTGAGCTACAAGACACGTTTCATCTTTGACCTTTTCATCATCTTCTTCACCGCTATCGCTCCAAGAGCCTCCAACAAAAGCTCTTTGGTTCTTGTCTCTCGGTGGCTTTGGACATTCTCCAATAAGATGATTTGGATCTCTGCATCTAAAGCACTTCCTTTCACTTTTGCCGTTTTTGTCGTCTCGGCTTCTTTGAAAGGTCTTTTTGTCGTTCCGAGGTTGTCTTACGAATCTACCTCTTCTCTTAAAGAACTTCTTGAAGTCTCTTACCGCCATGGCGTACTCTTCGTCTTCACTACCGGAAGTCGAACACTCTTCATCACTAGATTCTTTCTTAGCCTTTAAAGCAAGAGATTTCCTTTCAACTTTTGCTTTGACTATTTCGGAATCTTTCTTGATGATCATCTCATGGACTTTGAGGTTTCCAATGAGCTCATCAAGAGATAGTGATGTTAAGTCTTTCGACTCTTCAATCGCCGTGACCTTTGCTCTCCATTTAGGATGTAGAGCCCTAAGAAACTTCCTTACGTAGTTCTTACTAGAATAACCTTCATCAAGAGCTTTAAGACTAGTAATAGTATTTATATCTAGCAAATGCACTATCTAAGATTCATTCTTAGGAGATGACCGAATTGTTCATATTTTTAAACCAAAAGATCGATCTTTTTCTTTGCTTGGTTATTACCTGCATGGGTGATTAACAGAGTTCTACAAAAGTTCTTTTTTTGTATTGCACATGAAAAATTCGTTCTTATTCTTTTCTAGGTAAGCATTGTAAATACCATTTTGGTTTATTGTTATTTGAAAGCCTATCATTTTAACATTCATTGGTATGATTTTTCAAAAGGGAAAACCTCATCAAGTTTGGTTTTAGATTTTGAATAATAGGTTGAAAATCACCATTTATAATAACATGCAATGATTAGATCTTTGATTTTCTTGTCTCGAATCTTTTTTCTCATAATAAAACTATCACTTTCGAAAAGTGGTGGTCTTTGCATAGATTGCCCTTCTAGATATTTGTCGGAATCCATAGATCGATCCAAGCTTTAAAATACAATATATTTTAAAAATCTTGAGTGACCTTGCTCTGATACCAATTGTAGGAAACTAGAAGGGGGGGTTGAATAGTTTACTGGTTAATTGGTCGTTTTAAAACTTTGCTTTGAAAATTGTTAGATTCGAGTTATATGTCAATCAATCAACAATATGAATCACAACTAAAATATCTAATATAATGAACTAAGTAAACAATAACACTAAAGAGATAGAGAAAGAAACGATCAAACCAAGACACCAAGATTTATAGTGGTTCGGCAACGAAGCACCTCTTCGTTCCTACTCCACTCCCTGAGTACTCATCAGAGATTTCACTATGTCAAACATAGCTACTTTTGACGGAGAAAACCGTTTACACGTCGCTTACTTTCTTTTCCGACACTGATACGCTCTGAATACGCTATACGTAGATATATATAGTATATAAGGATAGTATCAAATAATAGTATAGTAAGTATTTTCCGTCGGGATCTAGAAACGAACTTTTAACCAAAGTTGTCTTTAAAACCTCCCGGTCATTTTCCCTCGACGAAGTGTGAAGTTGTAAAATCAATTAAGTCGTGATGCGCGTTTTGAATGGTTTAAAAAGGCTTTTGATTTTGGGTTCCTAAATCTACAGACTATCGATAATGTAAATAAAAAACATAAAAACGAGCAAAGCAATAAAAACATTATCAATGTCAAGCTTAAACAAAAATGAGTTTTTAAAACGAGACAAATAAGCATAGCTTAATAAATTCAATTTAAAACATGCCAAAACTTTTAAAAATAAATTACATTATAAAGAAATTATATTTTTTATTTTAATTTATATAGATATATCTTATATATTTATATATATATATTTTATATATTATTTATTATATAATATATATAAATATATCTATATATTATTAAATCTTTACAACTTAAATGATAAATAAATATTGCAAATTAATGATCTTAATTCATATTTTAATCCTCACTAATTTCGAAAACAATTAATGAGCATATAATCAAATAACTAATTTTAGCAATCGTATCAAAAGATAAAATAAGTCTACACTAAGCATGACAAATTCAAATAGGCCAAACATAATTATAAAACGATTAAAATAAAATCTACACTAATTAATTGAAAAAGGATAAGAAAATGGAACCGAATTGAAGACCCGCAATTTAAACGAATACCACCCAGTTTATTTAGCTAAAGCAAATAATTAAATTCGGTCTAGCTAAATAAACCCATAAGCTCCGCGCCTCTTGAGTAGACCGGTACCAAAAAAATCACACCACAAATCAAAACATAAACTGTTAACAGTTATACTAGAATTGCAATCTATCAATACACGGCCCAAACAAATGAAGCCCAATCTATTTCATGATCTAACAAAACAAGGCACAAATTCACTTTTCAAACACTGGCCCAATTCAAACACAAAAGATCCAAGTTCTATTCTAACAAAAAGCCCAAGTTTAACAAACACAAGCTCCAAATCGTAGCCTAGTTTCAATCGTGGCCTGAATTCAATTTTTACTCAAAATGAAACCTCAAATTATATCAAATGTAGCCTAAGAAAATCAATAACGCACCAACAACGAACCATTTCTATAAATCGGAAAAAAAATGAGAAAACATTTCAATGACATAACTACTCGAATCTTAAATCGTTTTTCTATAAAGAAGAAACAAAAACTTATCAATTAAGCTATAAGCTCTCAAGACTACCAAGTGACAAAGACTTATTTGAGAATAAATTGAGTATAGAATCTCGTTGAACTTTTCTATTCGTTTCGAATCGAGCTAAAGATCTAAGATAAGCAAAAGGAACAATAGCTACTACAAAAGGAAATCGAAATAAACCATTAGGACAGCTTATACGAGACCAGAAATAAGCAGATCGAAACAAGCTTATTGAAAAAGCTTAATCAAAATCTAAAAATAACTAAAGGTAAACGAAATAAGCTTAAGCTCAACCGATTTACATTCTCATCTCAAACATAGTTATTGTAATAAAGCTATAGACAATCTTATTGAGTAGAAATAAGAGATTTGATTCCAAATAAGCAATGAGGTAATGAAAAAAAAATAAAAAATAAGTAAACAAATAAGCTAGGAGACATCCAAGAAAATCTCAAATACAATTTTATTAATAAGCCAGATCTTGATTACATTAAGCTGATAAGCAGTTCACAAAAGCTAAAATAAGCTAGAAAAAAAAACTAATAAGCTAAAAAATAAAACTCCAAAGAAACTACACTACTCCTTTTCTAAACTAAAAAAAACTCTCCACAAATGAGAGGGGCGGGTTTACATTTATAGCCACAAGAGGGGTGAAATTGTAATATAGACTCAATCAGCCAATCATTGGCTATTGATGGATGTCCCACGGATTGAGCTACAAAGTTAAGGGATCCAGCCGTTCATATGAAGACACTTGTAGCTTCATTCCTACGCTCAAATACACGCCCTTAGATTATTTGCTCTTTATTTTCAAAGTTAAATTTGAGGAGTATAAGTCTTCTCCTCCACGTGCCCTTTTCTTACTTGTCCTCCAACCTTTAGTGCACCATCACATGGCCTTTTGATATTTAATTCCTATGTTACGTGACCATTACTTGTAGCTTCCAATCTTTATTTCAATTGCATACATTACTCGTCCTTTGAAAACAAATTATAAAAACTTCACCGCCATGTGTTGCCCTTCTATTCGTCCCCCATTATGTAGTGCACTGGCATGTGACTATTTTGATTTAATTAGCCAAGCACGTGATTTACCATTTCAATTTCAATACATCTCATTTGTTCATTACGTAATAATGGGACATCTATATAGGCTTGGGCAAAAGAAATGGGCCAAAGACAATATGGGTTGGCCCGACCCATATAAATGGGTTACGGGCTGGCCCAATAAGCAACGAAGGCACCGTTGGACTCGTATTCTCGCGCTCTTTCCACTCCCGTGCTCGGTTTCATCCGGTTTTGTCTTTTCTTTTGTCCATTTCTTTAATATCCGTACCTGCACATACACAAACACAAAAACAACATATTTTTGCGATTTTTATTATGTTTTTGGTCTTTTGGGTTCGTTTTTCATGGTAAAAGGTATGTGCAAAATAGCAAATACCAAATTCCTCCATACTAAGGTATTGTCGTGTCCTCACGCAATGTAATAAATACGCGCTAAAAACTAAAAATTCCAATCCTCCCAAACTAATCACCTTGAAAAGTAGCAAAGTGCTCATCTAAAGGTATTAAGGAATAAATAGTTAAGAAACGCCCCGTTTTTCTATTTTCTACATTTTTCTCTTTTTTTATGATTTTCATAATTTCTAACTTACAACTTATTCATGTGTGACATAATGTATTGCTTTCATTATTCATTAATAACTTTTAGGATCACGGAACAAAAAGCACAAAAAGTGTCCAAATGGATAAATTCATTGTTCCCAAACTTCACCTCTCCGGCCAAGCTTTAAAACAAGATCATTGCAAATACAAGTTATGATGCTAACACTAATCATAAAAGCTAATTGTGTATTTACTTTTCCTCCTTTATTCCTAATTTAGTTGTATCTAAAGATTATATTATTGTTATTGGGTGACCAAATAAATTATGTCTTATGAATATAAGTAAACCCGGTTTTAGACCTTAATTAGTTTGAAATCCTTTCTTAAAAAGACGATATGGTGAGAATAAGGTCCACATTAAGGTTCTAATTTCGCATGATTTAGGGGTTATCCTTTTTATTTCATCTGAAACAACTCAACTACGAGTCCAGAGACGGAGGCTTTATTTAGATAACCCTGAAGTCAAAATTTGGCTTTATTCCTGTTATTATTGCAGCATTATTAAACATTGGTCCTTTAGAAGGTTGCAACATCGGTTGTGAGCCGGCAAGATGCAGCAAACATATTTTGACCTCGGTAAGTTCCTCGACCTTTTAGAAGGCTGCAACATTGGTTTTGAGCCAGCAAGATGCAGTAAACTTTTTAGCCCACAGTTTTATTATTTTTATTATTACCTCCACCCTTTAAACGACTACCACATCGGTTGTGAGCCGGCAAGAGGTAGTGGTCTTATTTCGGCTTCGGTTTATTACATAATTATTATTATTAGCCAAATTTCAAATCCTGCGGTCTTTTAACAACTGCCACATCGGTATGCGAGCCGACCATGGTCCAGGAGTCTATTTCCCCACAACACTGACAAAACCTCGATGTGTACCATAATTTCACCAGATGGACTTTCTACGAAAGGATCTAAACTAAGAATTGCAAAAACCAAAGAAACTTTATTTATTCAACACTTATATAACGGTGAAACAAGCTAATGGGAGAAAAAGCCACAATTAACACTCATGAGCCTTAAAGAATTCCAACTATTCTATGTTTAGCATCAAAACTTATACTCTACTCTATCATCTCTTGTTCTTCACAATTTAAAATTTCTAAGAAAGAAACTCGTGAATACTTAGCCTAATGAATTAAGATCGGCACTTTAACAAGTCACATAGACTGGCAACAATCTCAACTCTAATAAATCGATCTTCGCATATTTAAAATCAATTATGGGAACTTGCAAAGTCTTGACTTTTTAAAGCTATACTTGCGTTTTATAGCTCCTTGTATAAAAGATTAGCAAAAATCAATCTATTTATAGTTAAGGAGAAAGCTAAGATCTTAAAAAATCGTCGGGGGGTCAAAATTTACTTTTCGTTCTCACCAACGGAAAACCTACATTCGTGTCAACTATTTTCTTATTTTTTCAACAACTTTTTTTTGAACATTAAACTAGATATTAAGACTTAAAAATTTAAAATTTTTGTGGGAAAACGGGGTACGTGAGAACAACGGTCGCAGGTATAATCAAATCGATAGATCCCCCCCATACTAAAACTACACATTGTCCTTAATGTGAGACTGTCACCCCCATACTAATTTCAAGGCATAATTCAAGTATTAAGGGTTCTCTATGCAAATCTAAAGCCATTTATTAAGTAAGCTAAAGATAAACGATAATCGATAAGATTAGGATATCAGATTCCCTAAGTGAAACCGGGGATATGAAGCTCGAATGACTAGACAAAACCATGAGCATGAGAGTCTTCAAAATCCGGGTATCCTGGACATAAAATCACAAAACACAAGAAAGGAAAAAAGGCGAGCCCCCTCACATTAATTGTTAGAAAATAGATAAGAAAATAGAAATGCTTGTTTTTGTTAACCGAGTCACGAGCTTGACTCGACCCTGAATTATGTTATCCATAGGGGAGCAAATGGAAAAGAAAATCTCAATCGGGCTTTCATTAATGTTTGGATAAAAATTAAAGCACATGAAAGTTCCATCCTGATGAGATGCCACCGACTCTAAGTGGAGATGTCGGGGTCAAAAATAGTGTCTTCACTCCCGGTGGAGAGAAGTAAAGGAGAATCCCTAGGATAGGTGAGATACGGTAGAAAAGTCCGAATGACAAATGTGAAGGAATCGTCATCTTCAACATTTTGAGAAATATTAATCTCACCTCCCCCTGGGTAAAAATTACTTTCAATACCCGGTGGTATCGAGTCTTCCAGAACAAGAAATGTATCAACCTCTTCTATAACAACGTTGGTCAACTCACCCTGATTGGGCTTAATCTCAAAAAGAAATGAATCATACTCGGGAAGAGAGTTATTAGCATGAGTAGTGTATGCACTTCTTGTATCATTCCGTTAACTCATCGCTAAAAGGCTCGAATTCGGGTAAAGAATTATCCGAATAAGAGAGAGAAGTATCGAACTTCTCAAAGAACGAATCACTATCCATGACAAGAATAAGAAATGAAGAAGGAGACTTGAACACATGATCAGGGGTAGGGTTTTCATTCAAAGATTCGATATTAATAATAAGATGACTAATGTTTAATAATTTCTCACAAAGAATAACGTCTTGGATTTGAAGAATATCTTCTAAGTCAAACTCTTTCTCTTCTTAGTTAACATCATTCACTCCTTACAGCTTACGTACTCGATGACCTCAAAATCTTTCATCACTTGAAAGTACTTCATCGTTGGGAATCGGATAAAAATCTCTGAATGATCTTCAAGCATCAAAGTAGAGACGATCTTCACCAACGAGTACATCATACGTATCTTCGGAAATACCCTCGAACTCACTTGGGATTGGGACAAGGTTCTCAACACTAGAATTTATTAATTCATCTGATTCCGTTTCCAAAATAGTGCTAAGATGCTCATCCCCTATACTTAGAGATTTATCAGGATCCTCGATCGGTAAGTCGGCGAATGTATTGCTTTAGGCTTGCTATATATTATTGTATACTCATTTCTTCATCGTCTAAAGAAATATAGTCAGGACCAATTCCAGCTTGGATCCAAATTAATATATTTTGATAGGTCTTCACTAATATTTCGCACATCTTTAAGGAGTTTACTTATCAATTCTTGAATATCCTCTTGTCGATATTGCTTGTCGGTCAAAGCATGCTTAATTTCACCAAATCTCTCCCAAGCTATCAATAAAACCTTTGGTGTTACTTGAAAAGATATACATAAACTCATCAAGTAGGTGCCAAATATCTCTTCATAAAGTTGTCTCTAGCTTCTTCATCATCAATCATAGAAAAATTCCAATATGGAGTAAAACTTTGAGCTGCCGTCTCCTTCTTCTCTTGTTGAATTCCTTTAAGAATTTGCAAATCATTCATGAGTTTAAGAAGCAATTCTTGCATAACTTCAGGTTGATTCTGCTCTTCTTCCATAGTTTGCTTAATCTTAAGAAATCTTCTCAGAGAATATAGCATGCACTTTTCATTAAGACGTATATGATCATACTCCTTTAAAAAGGCTTGAATGGCTTCCATTAAGTCTTCTCGAGCTTGCAAAATTTCTTTACTTGTCTCTTGAGGAGGATAATTGACGAGAAACTGCGAGGGTTGAAATTGGTCAAAACCGGAAAGGTTTAGAATATTCAGAAATCATGGTTTTTCATCGGTTGACACTAAAAAGTTGCATGAGGACCCACGCAGTTTTTCACAACAAAGGTTTGTTTGTGGAAAACTGGTGAAGTTAGTGAAAAATTTATTATCAGTTTTGATTGGAATCATGGGTTTGATTGTAAACAATCGAAATTGGGTAAAACAATCGTAACCAAAAATGAGATTCGTTCCAACATTAACTCACAAAAATTCGTCTTGTACCAGGGTAGTGGAGGGTAGTCGCGATAAACTTTTGAGATTATTGAAAGAGTTTGGATTTGGATTATAATCGAATAAATTTCCATTTCTTGAAGCGCAAAATGAACAAAATCCTCCTCTTAATAGGCCTTCACACCCACAACAAATGACTGGCTTTCCATCACCATAAGTGCAATTTAAACAAGTTCCAAGTAGAAGATTAACACCACACAGCGAACATGTACATATATAACAATAAAAACCATCACATGGTTGTCCACACCCCGTTGGTTAGATGACGTCATAAGAAAGAATTAAACAATATAGAGGATAAGAAGAAAGAATTAAATGGATAAGAGGTAACGAAGAATATTTCTGGGTTTTTGAAAATAATTTATAAGGAAAAAATATTTTTGGTAATCGAAAATTAAACGTGCATGGTAGCTCTCTAAAAATACGTACAAGAAAGCGGAGGAGTTGGTAAGCGCGAGGCGCTAGTTAGAATAACCCTTCTCCTTTTAGGTGATGTTGATCAAACCCACCTTAAACTTTCCTTATAGTTCGTAATCTAGAGGTGAGCCGTAACAACGATTAACAAATGGTTATTTTTATATTAAAATAAAATAAACTAGAAGTGTAAAATATTAACAAACGGAAAATAACTTCAGGAGGAAGGTTCTTCAAAAAACCTATTTTCGAACGAAACACGGTATTTTCGTAACACACTTCACCGGCAACGGCGCCAATAACTTGTACGCTCGATGCTAATACGTAGATATATATAGTATATAGGATAGTATCAAAATAATAGTATAGTAAGTATTTTCGTCGGGATCTAGAAACGAACTTTTAAACCAAAGTTGTCTTTATAAACTCCGGTCTTTTTTCCTCGACGAAGAGTGAATTGAAAATCGGTATTCTGGAGCATCGTCGTCGAAACCGAGGGGATAGAAACCTCTACCCTGGGAGGTTCAGCTCAAGATATACCCAGCTGCGTGATGTTGTTAAACCCTAATTAAACTCAACTCCATCCACCTGCCCGCGTCTAATACCTCCTCCGCTTGCCGAGCGTGCACTTTGCGCGTTTCCTAATCACATCACCACCTCTGCGCATATACATATCGCCATTTTACAGTCAACTACTAAAAGCCTTCCCCCCAAAAATCCACTGACCCCGAACAACATCCAATAAAAAACCATCTTATCATGCTAAAAAGCATTAAACAAAATGAGTTTTAAAACGAGACAATAAGCATGCCATAATATAATTCAATTTTTAAAAAATGAAAACTTTTAAAAATAAATCCTATATTAAATTATATATATATATATATATATATATATATATATATATATATATATATATATATATATATTTCAATAATAAATTTTTTTTATTTTTTTTAAAAATTTCAATCTAAATAAATGTCGCAAATTAATAATCTCTAATCATATTTAAATCCGCGCTAATTTTTAAACACTAAATGAGCAAATAAATCCACTAACTAAATATGGCAAACGTTATAACATCAAAAGATAAAAATAAGTCTACACTAAGCATGATAAAAATCAAATAGGCAAACATATTTCAAAACGATAAAATAACATAAATCTACTCTTAGTATTGAAAAAGGATTAGAAAATGGAACCGAATTGGAGACCCGCAATTAAACGAATACCACCCGATTTATTTAGCTAAAACAAATAATCAAATTCGGTCTAGCTAAATAAACCCGTAAGCTCCGCGTCTCATGAGTTGACCGGTACCAAAAAGGTAAACACAAAATCACAAACTGTTGATTAACACACAATATATATAAAAAAAAATTAAAAAAAAATCTTTGTTACATAAAACCACGAGGCCCAATCTGTGTTAATACTAAATAATGTAAGCCCTATTCAAACGAGGTGGCCCAAATTAATAGATCGTATCCCAAACAAAATTCTGTAAACCAAACGAAATTACAGGAACTAAAGCCAAATAAACTACACAACCTTGTCTAATAGTGAATCCAACGAAAATCCCAACCATATGAAATATAAGAACCAGTTAAAGCAAATTAATACAAACTACCATAATAAGCCAAACTCAAATGATCTTAATAAGCCGAAATCGTTTAGGCAATATTTTAAGAATCGAAATAAATAGAAAACCTATTAGCTACTCGTAAGCAAATACGTCCACGAGAATTATTTAGTACAAGTCGAGAAATCCTACCTAAAAAAATGAGATAAGCACTAGATCAAGTTACCACGTCAAAAAGCAAGAACGAAATTTTAAGCTATAAGCTATTTAAAAAGCTATTTTACAAAGAAAACCTTATGAAATTAGCTACTTAAGCTCTCGAAAATCTAAAGGTGACAAAGGCTTAAAAATAAGCTGAGTGTATCACTCATCGCACTCTATGTATTATTTTTTGAATCGAGCTAAGATAAGCAAATCAAATAAGCATTTCGGTAATAAAGACAATAAGCTAAATATTTAACTAACTACAAAAGGTAACCGAGATAAGCTAAGAGTACAGCTTATTCAAAGACCAGAAATAAGCGAATCGAAATAAGCTTATGGATTAAGCTATTCGATAAAAAAAGAAAAGAAAAGAAATAAGCCAAAAAGAAAAGCAAAGAGAAAATAAGCTAGAAAAAAAATACTTCATTAAAAACAACTTGAGTCTTATTACAAAGTACCTTTAAGCTGTAAAAGCAGCTTTTACAATAAACTCTAGTCCTAAAATTCTAATAAGCTAAAAACATTTGGAAAGAAAAACTTGAAAATAATATAAATCTATCTAAAACTAACTAACTAACTATGAGGGAGCGGAGTGCCTTTTATAAGGTGTAAGGGGTAAAAGTGTAAATTCCCGTTCAATGATTAGATACTTAATTAGCCAATGGTTGGCGTTTTTTAGAGCTCCCTCGGATCATGTAGAAATAACAGTGGATCCAGCCGATTATTAAACGCCACGTGGCCTTTATGTTGCCTCATTTGTAAGCAAGATTCTCTACCGCTAGATCACTCGCTCTTTAAACTTGAAATGAAATGAAAAATGCCCAGCCACTTGTCATCTTCTTACTTGTCCATTTCTTTGAGTGGAATCGCACATGACCCTCCTTAAATTATTTATGGAGCACGTGAGAGGCTACACATTTTGCACAATTTGCACAGCAATATCAATTTAGTTATCTCAATTTGTCTTAGTGGGGCGAGTAAGCAAAATGGTCCAAGTTATGTTCTCAATCTTGTTGGGCCAACTATGACTTATTAACTCATATCTTGGGCTAGCAATATTATGAACTGGCCCGGCTTGATAAATGGGTTACGGGTTAGCCCAATAAAATCCGAAAACACCCTTGGACTCGTTTTCTCGTGCTCTTTCCGATCCCGTGCTCGGCTTTGTCCGGTTTCGTCTTTATTTTTGTCTTTTTCTTGATATCCGTACCTGCACATACACAAACACAAAAACAAGCATATATTTGCCATTTTAATTATGTTTTTGGTCTTTTGGGTTCGTTTTTCATGGTAAAAAGTATGTATAAAATAGCGAATACCAAATTCCCCCATACTAAAGTATTGTCGTGTCCTCACGCAATGTAATAAATATTCGCTTAAAATTAAAAATTCCAATCCCCTCAAACTAATCACCCTGAAAAGTAGCAAAGTGCTCATCTAAAGGGATTAACGAATCAATAATTAAGAAACGCCCCATTTTTCCATTTTTAACATTTTTTTTAATACTTAGGATCATGGAACAAGCAAAATAAATTCATCGTTCCCAACTTTCACTTTTCCATACTAAGCTTAAAAACAAGATCATTGTCAAATACAAGTCATGATACTAACACTACTTATAAATACTAATTGTGTACTTACTTTTCCTCCCGCAAATCCTACTTTTGTATCTCAATATTTTACTTAAGTCATATACCCGAAGGCTCTTTAAGACTTTTATTTCGATACTTATTAATTCCAAAAATAAAGCGTAACGGTTAAGAACGCAATAATTAGCTCCTAGCCCTTTTCAAAAGATCAAATGTCATCAAGATTAAAGTCCACATCGAGGCAACCAAAATTTGGCTTTTATTAGGTTACTTAAGCAAGGCACCATTCATGTCATATACCCTAAGGCTCTTTAAGACATAAATGGACCAATCTTATTTGCACCATATACCCTTAGGCTCTTTAAGGTACAAAATAAGACAAAAAATTAAGCAACATTATTAAACCTCAGTCCTTTAGAAGGCTACAACATCGGCCACGCCTCCGACAAGATGTAGCAAACATATTTCGACCTCGGTAACTTCCTCGACCTTTTAGAAGGCTGTAACATCGGTTGTGAGCCGGCAAGATGCAGCAAACTTTTATCAGTCTTGGATTATTATTGAATTCTACTTATCCCATATACCCTAAGGCTCTTTAAGGAATAAGCAAAATATTTATTAATGTGATACATATAGTATGCCAAATTAAGTATTCCTGATGTGTACTCATCCTAATCACAAAGGAACTAAAGAAAACTTCTATTAACTAATTATTAACCAAAAAACCGCACAACTCTATTTATTAAACATTTATATATACTCGCGAATTGCTTTAGCCATAAAATTCCAACTCGGCATAATTTAAAAATTCTACATGAATTAGCACAAGTCTCATTTACGTTAAATAACAAATCAAGTCTAGCATTTAAAAATCTATCTTGAGACTAGCACAAACCCCCTATCATCGTTAATTTTTAGAAAAAGTAAGGTTTAAAACCGATCGGGTCAAAATTTAATACTACGGTTGTTCATCACCTTATTTTACCAAAACACTTATTACAATATTTTATTTTTTACAACATTTTCACTTTTTTTATTTGCATAAAATTTAAATTTTTTGCTATTTTTGCATATAAAAATCACATATTTTGGTGAAAAAACGGTTATACTTTAGAACAACTGCTGCAGGTATAGATCAAATCGATAGTATCCCCCCCCCCCATACAAAAGCAACACATTGTCCTCAATTTGAGACTAACACCCCCAAACATGTTCAAGGCATAATTCAAGTATTAAGGTTCACTACTCAAATCTAAAGCCATTAATTAAGTAAAGCTAAAGATAAACGTTAGTCGATAATATAGTAATATGGGATACCCTAAATGAAGCATGAGGGATAATGAAGCTCGATGGATGAATGGACAAACAATAGTCCTACGAGAGTCATCAAAATCCTGGTTAATGCCTGGACAAAACAACCAACAAACCAACAAAACTCGAAAACACTATAAAAGAAAGGCAAGCCCCCTCATCATTAGTTTGTTTAAGAAAATAGATAAGAAGATAGAAATGCTTGTTTTTGTTAACCGAGTCACGAGCTTGACTCGACCCCAAATTAATTCGTCCTTGGGGAAGCAAATGGAAAAAAAAATCTCAATCGGGCTTTCATTAATGTTTGGATAAACATTAAAGCACATGAAAGTCCAATCCCGATGAGATGCCACCGGCTCTAAGTGGAGATGCCGGGATCAAAGATCGTATCTTCAATCCCGATGGAGCAAGATAAAATAGAAACCTCGGGGTAGGTGAGAAATGGGAGAAAAGTCCGGATAACAAATGTGAAGGAATCATCATCTTCAACATTTTGAGAAAAACAATCTCACTTCCCCTTTGGTCATCATTAAGCTCATTAAAATTATCAATTACTGGAGCATCGGGCTCAAAATATAAGCAAATCTCAACGTTCGGTGGTTTCGGAGGAGGACGAGGAAATGACGGATCAAAATAAAATGATTCAAACTCGGGAAGCTCTAAAAAAGTGTTATTTGAATTATCAGAAATATCAATGCTAATCAACCCCTCCTGATCGGGCCCAATCTAAAAAAGAAACGAATCATACTGTGAGTTTTGACCAGAAGTATTAGAAACACTATAAGCGGTACAAACATCATTAGTACTGCTGGTGTTCTCAGAGACAAATGCCACATTTTGCGTGCTAGAGGATGATGCAGTAGAGCCTTTTACATCATTCTTAAAGATTCTTAGATTATTATACAGATCATCAAAGTTGAGACTGTCCACTCCTGGCTTGGTCCTCATGATTAAGGAAACTTAAGACCAGGCAGAAGGTAGAGACCTAAGAAATTTTTGATTTGCATCCTTAGAGGAGACGCCTGCACCATGTATCTCTAATTGACTCAGAAGACTTTGAAACCTATCATAGCCTTTATGTAGTCCTTCTGAGTTTGATACAGAGAAGCCTTCAAACTATTGCTTTAGAATATACTTCTGCATCTTCTTTGATTCATCATTTCCACCAAATCTAGATTTGATGGCATCCCATATCTCTTTAGCATCAGTCATTTTATGAAATTTAGCTAGATGATCTTCTGGTAAAGCCATAAGCAAAGTGGTCCTAGCTTTCCTTTCTCTTTCTCTAGCTAAGATCTCTTTTGCAGTCCTTGGAGGCAGAACCTTGATTTGACCTTTCGTATCTGTGGTGATTGATACAAGTCCATTTCCATTTTGTATAACTTCCCAGATAGGATAGTCTGTATAGGCTAAATAATGTTCCATTTTCATAGCCCATATATCATATTCGCCCTTCTTGAGAATAGGAAGTTTGATGGTTGAAACAATGTGAGGAGTTTGTTGTGTTGGTGTTTGTGATGGTGGTGGTGGTGGTGGTGGAATATCATCTTGTGATCCAGCCATTGAATTGCTTTGTAAGATAGGGGTTTATAACTGGTTTTTGTTCTTCTTACTCAGAGTTTCTCACAGGCTCTGATACCACTTGTGAGTCCCAAACTGAACAGATCTTTGCAGCCTGCTAAGGGTGATAGCCAACTTGTATAAATACAGATTGACTATAGAGAAACACTGACTATGAATACTTATTGTATATGCGGAATCTACACAATAGTATTAAGAAGAACAATGAATACTAAACTTTGATTTCTATTAATCTGCTAATATGATTACAGATTACTAACTATGAGATATGATTGTATGAGATGAGATCTGTGTGTTATCAATGTGTGTCATCTCTCTAATGCCGTAGGGTTCCTTTTATAGACCAAGGATAAACCCTAACAGGCTTACAAAACGCGTAAAAGATAATACATATCTTTTCCTACAATATCTCATACATATCTCTTAAACGGTACTAACTATTTTATACTAACGGTACTAACTATCTGAGCAGTACTTAACACTTTGTACTGTCAGTACTAACTATAACTAGCGGTACTAAGTATAATTAATATCACTAACTATTAGGTAAGTACAGAATGAATAATTCCCAACAATTATGCTATATGATTATGTGCATTTCTTTATGTCTTAAGTTTGTTAGTAGAATTTATTAAATGATCGTTGCTATTTGTAATTAAGCTACATTAAATTCTAAGCACTAAGTTCCATGACATCAATTTATTTTTATCTATTTTTCCGTATTATGCCTAACTAAAAAAAAAAGAACTATTCTAGATTTCTTGCATCTTAAGATTAATGAAATGGTTTCCTTGCATATGCATATAGGGAAAATATCAATTTGTTATCAAAAGATACATCAACATCTTGTATAAACTTATTAAACATAATAACCCACTAAGGCATCATTTTAAATGTCCTCACATTACTAATAGTCCCATATGGATTAATGGAAACACACTATTAAAATATTTATTATATTTTATTTTACATAGTATTTTGAGGGTTCAAGAAAGATCTCGATTCTTAAATTCGATTCCTATTCAAATTATGATTGTGTATAAATTTTATGGAATCTAATTGACAAGTTTTTGAGTATGGACATGAAATCATATTATGAATATGTTAAGTATCAGATTAATATCAAATTAAATAACAAAAGATATTATCTTGGCACTACATACTCATTAAACTCGAATTTGAAATGAAGAAAAATTAGCATCCTTTTCTAGATGAAAAAATGTGCATCAATCATTAATCACACTTGTGTTGATGATGCGATATTGAGTCATACTGTTTTTCCCAATGGTTGATTCCAAATTATAAACGTCCTAACTATGTTTTTATACATGCATAAAATACACAATGAAGTATAATGAGACAACCTTGGAGGTTTACATCTGAAATATTCAGCAATTGTACAATGCAATGCAATTGTAAATGTGTCCATTTCTAAAACCAAAACATGAGAAAACTAACAAAATATGTAAACTTTGGTCTCATACAACATGAAAATCCACAACGTCAAGCTAAAAAATTATTACTTTTAACTAATTTTCAAATAAGAATAAATATTCTTGTTTATTCACCTAGGATAACATGATGTTTGGGAAACATTATATTTAAAGATTTTATAAACTTTATACGAATTAAACGATTGATAAAGGATAACTAATAAACCTAGCCAATTAATTTTCTTCGGTAGTAAAATGGCTGTGTTACAAGAAAAATACACAACTATAATTTGAAAATATAAGTATAATTAGAATTGAAAAGTAACCTATCAAAAATACGTTTCAATGCAAAACAATAAAAATCCTTTACTCAAATACTTATTTAATTATGATATACAACATTGATAAGAATAATAATTTTAGACAAGCATATTTGTTTAAAAAATAAAATATGTCTCCTTTTATTTATTTATCATTAAAGAATCACAAACTCAATTAAGATAAATAATATTTGATGAGCATCATTCACATTACGATGAAGCATAGAGAAATCCCAAAACACTCTCAATATAACATATTTATCATTGTCACAAATAAGCACATCTTTGGCTTTTGAAAAACCAAACACGTTAAATATACACATGTGACAACTACACATGTAAGATGACTAATATAATACACCCAATAAACAAACAATATGTAATCAAACTAAACAACCTATAGGATCTGAACAAAAAGTAAATAAAATATCTATGCTTAGCTATATCTTATAATACCAACACATCTTTGATTATGATTATGCGAACCGAAATTAAAGTATGTAAGTTTGAGTCATGCTATGCCCTCTATGAAAAGATAAGACAAATTTAGATAGTTGTTACACTTCATTAAGGCAAATATAAGAAATTCTATTTTGTCTAACATGTAAATGAGCTACAAGAGAAACTAAATGCACTATAAATTCAGTTGACCTAACTTTGAATTGCTTCCAAGAATGAAGTTGGTTCCGTGTATAACTCGTAAAAAATGAACGAGTTTAGCCTGAATTTACACCACTAGTGATAGTGCTCATATTCATTCTCTAATTAGATTAAAATGACACTTCTAAATATGCTTAATGAAAGTCTTACATCAATAAACTTTTATCTCATTAGGAGTACAAACTAAGCACGTAATAATTATCTTTTGCCTAAGTCAATATAGATACAATGCCACCACACATATATGTGCTTTAAATGTTTTCAAGATGATTACTTGTTCGCATGTAATGCAATTATATGTCCTCATAATCTTGATGCTCAACGTTTAATTGTTTAGATATTAAATGCATGTCCACTATAAAGACATTTGTCTTTTTCTAGCAATTTAGATAAAAATTTCTCATTTATAACTAAATGACACCATGCACCTAAATTCTAAAATCTAACATGTTTAACATGACGTATTACATTTAAAATTAACAGGTATTGGTAATTGCGTCATTTACATGACTTACGTGTTAATTGTATACATACACTATATTAACTTAATATATGACAATTAACGTTTAAATGCCATAGAGTCTTACACATTAATCTTGTTGACTATTATGTCGATGCATGCTTAGATAAACTTATATGCCTATATCTATATGTATTATGCATCTAGGTGTATATTTTCTCACACTAGAATATTTTTCTTCGCGTCCGTGTCACAAATCTAAAAAGTCAAAAGAGTCGTAAAATGGTCTTATATCTCCTAGAGTCTTCACGCATACATTTCCTTAATTATTGTAAAACCTAAAAATCTCAATAAGAGTAAAATGACCAAAATGCCCCTAATGAAAGAAAAATGCATAAAAGCTTAAATAAATTCATTTTAATGCTATAAATTATGAAAATGCAACAAGTAGCAATTATGAAATTTTTGTAAGGTAAAATACTATATGTTATACAATGAAAATATTAAAATTTATAATATGATAAATATGTCCGAATTATATATGTATTTAATAAATTTATATATACAAAAATAATTAAATAAAAAATGGATAAATAAATGAATAGATAATGTAGAATACTATACACCTTATTATAATCCATTTGTACATGCCCTAGGAACTCTGCAAACCTTATGTATATCTTTTATTCACTTTCATTTTAATTTGATTTATCCTAAAAACAAGAAATACCAAAACCCTAAAAAAACTAAAAGAGGCGGCACAAGATTTTTTACAAGGCTTGCATGATTTTTCTAGGGTGATTTGAAGGTCAAGGAGTGTGGGAAAAATAGTGGGAAGATTTTATAAGGCTTTGTTCGATTTTGGTATTGGTTTTGGGTTCAAATAAGCAACCGGGTTCATAAATTCATAAAATCACTAAGGATCATCCAAGGTATTTTTACAACTCACTTTTCATCATATAAATTATCTATGTAGAGAAGAAAAAATGTTTCATGCACTTTTTATTTGATTTTATAAATCAAAATCATAATCGACAACCCTAATTTCTGCTAGTATAGAAAATCGGCTAAAAACAATTTGTAAAATTGATTTTATATTTTCAAGGTTTTTCATAACACATATAACTCAGAAAAATTGCTAAAATTGGTGGAAAAATTTAGAAGTAATTCGAATAATTATTGGAGATTTATCATTGTTTGCCGATTTGCGAAATAAAGAGAAAAGGAAGAAATAATTGAAAAACGAATTAGGGTTGGGGTTTTTATATTTTTCCCAGGTCCAATACATGCTAATGAATGTATAAAAATTGTGTAATTATTGGGGAAAAATTCAATTAGGGTTTTAGTGATTTAATTGTTACCCGATTTGCTATTTAAAAGTATAAGGACTTGTTTTGTAATTTCTGAAACTATGGGGTCTGTTTTAGACATGTTATTATATTTAATATATTCTGTATAAAATAAGTTGGGGGGTAGAAAATGTCATTTTGATATTATTTATGTAAACCTTACTATTTATAGAAACCTGCTATTTATAGAAACATGCTATTTATGGAAACTTACTATATATAGAAACCTGCTATTTTTGGAAAGTCTATTTTTAGAAAGTCTATTTTTGGAAAGTTTAATTATGGAAACTTATTAAATCAGGAAAGTTATCATTTATGGAAAGTTAATTAAGGAAAGTCTATTTTTGGAAACTTACTATAATTAGAAGCTGCTATTTTTGGAAAGTACCCAATATAACAAGAATACTAATCATGAAACATACTAATCATGGAATATGTTAATCATGGAACGTACTAATCAAGGAATCATGCTAATTATAGAAAGTTACTAAAAATAGAAAGTTACTAAAAATAGAAAGTTACTAAAAATAGAAAGTTACTAAAAATAGAAAGTTACAAAATAGAAAGTTACAGAAATGGAAAGTAACCTTAATCATGAACAAGTAACTTACATATATGTCCTTTAACATGTAGATCGCATTAAGCCGAAGTAGCTTCCATCTTCTTATCCATCTCTTTCCGTTGCTGCTGGACATAAGGTACGGATATTCCGTCCTTTCAGTAAGGACATTCTTTCTTTTCATGATTCATCCCCAAAACTGCTATGCTTCCCTATTTTTATGTCTTTTGCCATGATCCTTTACATGTTTGATTTCAAGACTTATTCTATTGCCCGAGCTATTTATACGCATGACCATGATTTAC